>JAJOOE010003655.1:0-65393 GCA_036250405.1 Solanum raphanifolium
CACTAATGGAGTGTGATTTAGGTAGTGACCTCAAAATATTTTCTTATTACGTATCGATACACTTTGTCCTCCTAAAAAAGCTTGAGGGCTCAAATGATTAATGACCCTTTTTAATTATGAAGACACTTTGTGTTGATAAATGTTTCGTCGAAATTGACCATCACCTATGACCTTACATTTTCTCTTTATATATACAAAGTAAGTGTCTCTTTCATAATTTTTCAAATCTTTATAACCAAAATCTTTAAATACTTTATATATTTCACTAAAAGTCTTCTTGATTTTTTAATTTTTTTTTGTAAATTGCTATATTGGGCCTGTAAACCTATTATGGGCCTGTTTGTTCTTACTAGCTAATAATTGGGTCAAGAGCATAGTGACGCAAATAGACACAATTACAAACTTTGTTTCCAACTAAAAATGATTTCACTATCCGATTTGGAGCGTGCACATTCATGGACCCTACAGTTTTTGGAGATCATGGGAGCCCATATTCGATCCGTTTGATTCTTGTACCATAACAAATAGGTGTTGAATCTAACTCGCACCTTAACATAGTATGTTGTCAGATGGTATAATACGACCACATCCTTTTTCCTAGACTAAGTAAGACATTCAAACGTCCTATTACCAACAAAACAATAGCATACGTTATTGTAAGCCATAGATTGTTCGAGATGTTTGAAATGCACATACATAATTACCAACTGTGTAGATATTAAAAGATTATTCCTACTAAATATTTGTAGGACATACATAAAAACGATTAGTTTTTCAACACTAATTAATGGTATAACCTAATGTGTGTTTTTCCCTCCTCTGTCCTACTTATTAATTAATATTGTATTGGAGTCAAAACTATTAATAATTTTTCTTGAAGCTTTTAATTTTTTAATTTTTGAGATCCAAAGTTATTTATTTTTTTTAATGAAAAAGTTTTATTTTTTGTATGGTCTAAATTAAAGATATATATATATATATTTATTTATTTTTCTTTTTTTATTTTTATTATTTTTTATTTTTTTCTAATTTTTTTTTTCAATATGTGGTCTTAAACATATCACGTGGAAGCTAAATTTAAAAATTGATAAAAAGGAAAAAACATTCTTTAATGTTTTGAAACAATCTAAAATAAGGACACAATATAATATTTTTTTGGTCAAAAAATACTTACAATAATTCTATTATTACTAAAAATGAATGAGCCCCTCAAATATGGGGGACTAAGACAGAAGCCTCCATAAATGCACTACTTTTGGACTACAACACACAACCATCAACATTATAAAAGAATCCGAGCAACGTAGATTTAATTAAGACCCCTTTGATACTCCAAATTCTCTAATTCAAATGTGATTTACAAAATTCAAATTTGATATTGATTAGAAAATTATTTTTGATCTTTGTAAGTGTCTAGATTAAATTAATGGAGAATTATTTTTTATCTTGGTAAGTGTCTAGATTAAATTAATGGAGAATTGTTTTTACGTGATTAATGTGGGGTTCGTTATTTTATGCTTAAAAGAATCTAAACGACATGTCAAGTTCTGCTAAAATTATTCGCTTTACATCAAATCAAACCACATGCTCCATCCCTTGTGAGGGCTCCAATCAATTTCTTTGAGTTCCATTCTTGCGAATGTACTTCCCAAGCAGGATAGATATCGTGTTAGCTATAACACTGCACAAATTAATACACACATCACCTAGTATTCATTTATAACTAGGATTACTGGGATATTTAATCATATTAGCTCCCGGTTTTTTGTTTTTCGATGTCAATATCGACTAGGACTAGAACTTTGAAATTTGATTTGTTGAAGTATTTTCTTTTACGTTATTGCTTATATATATAAACTAGGACGTGGTTATAAAGTTGAACTAAAATGTAGATTATTGTCAAATGAACACAAATTGGTTCAAAAAAATGAAATACAAACTCAAGTGTTATTTAATTAAATAATGACAGCATCAGGTCCAATAGATGTTGGAGCTAATTAGTTGGAATTACATAATGATAACAACAATTTGATTAAAATAAAAGTTGGAAACATAGTTTATAATACTAGAGGGTTAGCTAATAATTACACTTTGGCCCATGCATGTTTAGTCTAAATTGACTATGACCTAAGCACTTCTAAGAAAGACAAGAAATTATGTTTAGATGAAAAGTATATAAAGTGAAGAAATTATCCTGTTGACACCCAATTTTGACCCTCCCCGATAATAATTAATCATCGAGCTTCTCAAAATTTCGAACGATCTAAAATAATTGACTTTATAAAATTTAAAATATTTTTCAAGTTAGTTTAAATGGTTTGTCACTTTTTATAATTTTTAAATAATATGTGTATACTTCTGAACTTTATAAATATTCAAAAATCGTCTCAAAATATTTTGTTTAATTAAATATTTGGTTAGTTTGTTTAGTTATTTAGTAGTTTGCAATTTTGAGTTAATTAGTTAGTTTATAATTAAGTTAATTATTATATAATTATGTGTCTAATTAGTATATTTTATGAAGGTTCGAAAATTGTCTCAAAAAGATTTTTGCTTTATTTAAACATTTGGTTATTTAGTCGTTTATATTGTTAAATTAATTAGTTTATATAATTAAATTAATTATTTTATTTCGTTAAGATTAAGAAGCTCGTTAATTAATTAATATTAATTCGTCTTATCTAATTATTAGCCAAATTTATTAAATTTGATCAAATTGGCTAAGTCTTAAACTTAAGTTGCCTACCACAATAATTCCTAGCCAACCCAATATTATAATTCCTCCCAACCCATTCCAATAAAAATCCAAATGACCCATATACATACAATATAACGTACAACAATAATAAAATAATAAAGACAATACAACAGCAAACCCAATACCAGCCGACCCCACTGCTGGCTTCTTCTCCAAAAGTTAACAACAAATCAAGCGATCCCAAACGCAGCACAACAGTGATTCCCGAACGATGAAGAAATCCAGAAAGCGCCAACTAGCTGCTGGCAATGTGATGGACAGTAGCAGCAAGCACGCGTCCCCACCTTTTTCCTCTTTTGGAAAGAGTCAAAATCGCAAGAAAAAGGGTGTTTCCCCTAAATGGTGTAAGAAATTTGTGGCATTTGAATTTCAAATGTACTCTTGTCCTCACCCGAAATTTCCCCCCCTTTTCTACCCTAATTTTATTGTATAAAAGTGGATCTTGGCATTTAGTTGGGAGCGGGGGACAGAGAGTAAAAAAAAAAAAACAGAGAAAGGTCAGACGGAAAGAACAAAAATACATACAAATATTTGTAGGAAAGTAGCTCAAGAGAGGACAGCAGTTCAAGGTTGGGTTTCTCTTGGAGTCTGCTTTGTCATTCACCGCTTAGAGTTCGTTAGAGCTAATTTGTGGCCTCGGAAAGCTCTCATCCTACTCGTTTTCTCGGTTCGCTGCTCCGAAAGAGGTAGCATCCTTGTCTCTTATCTCTTATTCATTTATTTATTTATTTGTTGTTTCACTCGAATGGTATTTGTTGTGCTTTGATTCTATCTGCGTAGTCATTTTAGGATTTCGTGAATGGCTTATAAGATTGTTATACATCTTAGCATGGTTTGACTGTGAGCCAAAAACCGATATGGGACCAATCAATGTTGGAATGGTTTGGCGTTGTTATTCTTTTTTTTTTAGGAGTCTTTTCATCATATGGTTATAACTTTGGTTGTTCTTGACATTTGAGAGATCATTCATGTTGGCTACATTGACCACATATGTGTTGTACATCATGCTTTGCCCTTGTTCTTTTTTTTGTACATGATACTACTTCATTGATTATGGATATAACAACTTGTTCTTTCAACTCTTGGGCCATTTTGTTGTCTTGAATGACTTACTGACTCTTTGTTTTATTTCAAATTCAACAAGTTAGTTTACTTTTTTTTTTTTTCTCCTGCTATCATTAAAAGCTATCCAGTCATCATTCATCTGTGTTTTCTATGAGTGCTTAATTTTATTTATTAAATTCAGACCATGAAGTTCTTTATCTTGATCTACTTAAATCTTAAATGGCTCATGCCTTGGCTGCCTAGTTTCGTTCGAATTTTGTCTAGAAAGAAGTTTTGTATTGCCCGGTAAAAAGAGAGTATGGTTTTATTTCCCCATATATGAGAATGAAGGGCAGTAGCATGTTATTCCCTGTGGTATGTCCCCTGATGAACAAATTTAATCAATTACCCATGTGTAATTATCTTTTCTTAAATAGCTTGTCATTAGCGGTTTTCTTAAGGAATTAAATGACTTGATTTCATTTGTATATTTCTACCTCTCTGTTGGTTAAGTAAGGTTCATTTAGTTAAATTTATATTTCCTTATGAATGATTCCCAGATTCCATTTATTTGTTTCCGTTTTTGGTTGAATTATTTCGTTAATTTCCTTCTTTTCATTTTGCCACATGTGACACCATCCGAGTCCATTGGACTCCATCCTCGCATTGAGTCAAATTTCATCGAGTCAGCCTTCCGATGTTGAAGAGCGAAATGGAGTTGACGTATAGGTGTTCGGGGCAGATTTACGGGATTGTATACGCTAGTATACATCTAGTGTATACGAAAAGGGGAAAATGGGCCTAAAAGCTCTAAATTCCAAAATTTGTATTTTGTTATTATTGGGCCTAAGCCCACTTATCTATTATCTTGCTAGAATTTAGGACAGGTGAAAAATTGGGTCAAAGGCCCAAAACGAAGATGGGCCCAAATACTGGTCCAGGCGGACAGAAACCAGATTTGGGTCCAACTCTCTTTCCCTCATTTCTTTGTTGTGTTTGCTTACCTGTTATTATCTGCTATTAATCTTAAAGTTAAAAATTCAAATCCCCAGAAGACACCCATTTTGAATTAACCACTTAGCTTAAATTACTCGTCTTTTACTTGACTTAATAAATAAATAAATAAGTATTTTTTTTACAAAATATTTCGCTTAAATAATAGGTCAATATTTCCCTTTTCCCTTTTTAAAACGATTCTAACTATAAAATTGCTCAATTCAGGTCAAATTAAGTTAAACAATTTTTAGCCAAATAAATTAATTGTCGGATAACCGCATTAGCGGATATTCTAGGTGCCTTAAAAACCTTCCTAGAATATTAATAGGAACCTCGAACCCCCTTAATAGTTTTCAATAGATTTACTGTTTTAGTCTTTTGAAAGCAATAGTTTTCTTGATTTCTCTTAAAAATTAAGTGGCGACTCTTAAACCAGTCCAAAATAATTTTCCTCAAATAAAACATATCCTCTATAATTGTGGAGATTTTATCACTATATCACGAATTAGACATAGCATAAGGCTATAAGGAGAAACAAAGGCTCACGAAAATTCTATGAATTGTCATCATTTACAAAGTCGTGATTATTAAATTTTCAAGTTGATCAAAGGGGTAATCCAACACAAAATTTAAGTGTGTACTTAATAAAACTCGTCAAGTTCAAAATGTTTTGATCTAGTGATCCTTTTAATAAATGAGTATTATAATAAGCAAATTGAAAAATTATGAAGGGTGTGGTCACTGGTCAGGCTATAAAGGAAAGCTCATTGGTTACTATGAGAAAGCTTTTGTTGTAATTTTCTTGGTCCCAAACAACATCATTAATGAAGCTCTAATTAGACTTTTAGAAAAGATTAAAACAACTTTGGAGAGTAATCAAATATTAGTTAAAATCAACAAATATTTAATTAAGCTAAAGTAATACTTCTTGTTCAAATAATTTTTTCTAGTTGGAAGGCACGATATAAAAGCATGCAACTAGACTTAAGTCTGGTGGATCGGATTGATCGGGATGCTTCTTTCTTAATAAGAGGTCATGAACTTTTACCTGGTATGAAGTGCTTTCTTCAAAGTCCGAAGGGCGACTACATGCAAAAAACATCATTAATGAGTAATGACCTCATTTGTTTCAAATTTCCCCTCTAAAAATGTTTACTACTCTCTCTATTTCCATTTTAATTATCTTTTTAGATATTTTCATACCCATTGAAGAAAATACAAAGTATGATTACTCTACTAAATTACCTCTATTTGCTTAATGAAAAAATTATCTTAAATTCTTCTCAGTCTAATCATATTTCTGTGGATCATACGATTGCTCCAATATAATTTTTATATACTATGATATGATTGTTATTGAGGACAAATTACAGCATGACACGTAGAAGGGGATATGACATGATATAATTTCGTGATATAAATTAAAAGAGTCTAATCTTCATGAGTACCATTAGGTACAATATATATATGTTGATGGTGAAATGTTTAAATCAAATCCCAATAGTGAAAATCCCTTTATGCCTTTCTTGCTACGCTAATGGAGTATGATTTAGGTAGTAACCTCAAAATATATTCTTATTGCTAAATCCAACAGAGTTAGTGCGTATGTTATAGATTTGATCGAACTCAATAATTTTATTTCAAATTTTATATTATTTGTATTATAAATTCATTGAATATGTCAAATTGTTAATTTGGAATTTAATAACAAAAGAGAACGAGAATCCCAAACCCATAAACTTCACACTTCTGATAAAACTAATTCCAAAGTACAATTTGCTCCCTTTTCACTTTGCTTTTCAATTTTACTTTTTAATCAAATCTTTAGTTATGTGCTATGTGACGTTACTCGACACTACTTTCTTTCATACTAAAGCGAGTCTTATTTTACTTGGTACTTTTTATTCAGAGATCGGGAGAGGGATCAAAATATCATAGTATTATTTTTGAAGTTCAATTATATGAAATTTTTGATATTGTGTTTGAAGTTAAATTTTGTCAAAACTAACTTTAGACATTATATATGTAAATACGCATATCAATTTTTTTTTAAAAGTACAAATTAAATAACGATGTCAAAATTACGTGTGGTTACACTTTACTTTGTCCCCCTAAAAAAGCTTGAGGGTTCAAATGACTAATGACTCTTTTTTAATTACGAAGACACTTTGTGTTGATAAATGTTTTGTCGAAATTGACTATCACATATGCCCTTTACGTTCTCTTTATATACAAGTAAGTGTCTATTTCATAAAAAATGATCTATTTTGGGCCTGTTAGCGTAAAAATTGATCTATTATGGGCCTGTTTGGGTCAAGAGCATAGTGACGTAAATAGACACAATTACAAACTTTGTTTCCAACTAAAAATGATATCACTAACGATTTGGAGCGTGCACATTCATGGACCCTAAAATTATCCGAGATCATGGGAGCCGATATCCGATCGATTTGATTCTTGTACCATAACAAATTAGATATTGAATCTAATTCACACTTCAATCAACACGAGCCCAAAGTTTTCGTTTGTCACCAATGTGTGGTTCCATTTCATTCATTAATTTGTCCACCAACTATTAGCCAACCGTCCAATTATTTTGAACAAATTTTTGACAAGCCACATTAGAATAAATCTCATCAAATTAAGCAACAATACAAAAGATAAATGCATCGAAGTCATTTCCCATTTGCCCATAATCCCAACAAACACATTGAATAATTTTACTTTTTTCGCTTAAAATCATTTTCACCGCCCAATTTTGCTATTAGAATCGAACTCCTCTCTCAACTTTGAACAATAACCGAACTCCCCTGTTAATATTTTTTATTTTATTTTAAATTGAATAATTATTAGTAGTAGGTTATCAATAATTTCCTAAAATTGGAAATAATTAATTTTTAGCTAGAAGTAGGTTAACGTACATTAGAACATTAAATCATTAATGCATTGAATTTCAACCGTCTACTTATACCGCCCAACTTTTAATATACATTTAATGATTTTTGTTGCCGACATTTAATTTCTTGTGTTTTATTTCCTCATTTATATCTATTTTTATTATTATATTTTATATATTAGTATCTATTTTTATTCCAAGAGAATTTGCTCCTTAGATGGACGATTCAATACTAAATTTGATAGTATTTGGAGTTGTATCGTGGACAACATTATTTTTATTAACAAGAAAGTTGTTCCCAAATCGTTCTTTCGATTTTTGCAATCGTTTAGTTTCAACTATTCATGCAATTTTAGCAGTAACTTTAAGTTTAATTTCTGTTCAAGATTGGAATTGTCCACTTTGTCCTTTGGCTTCAAGATCTTCTCACAAACAGGTATTTTTTTAATTTTTTTTTTTTTAAAATAATTTTTAACTCAAGAATTTGGCTAATTGTTGTTCTAATTATATGTTGATTCTTGAAAAAATAATTAATGAACAGATGAGGGCATTGGCAGTGACAGTAGGGTACCTTATTTATGATTTTGTATGTTGTCTTTTTGACAAACAAGTGAAGATTGATAACTTAATTCATCATTTGGTGAGTGTTGTTGGACTTGGAGCTGGCCTTGCCTATGAATGGGTAAGTTAGGGTTTTAATATTTCATGTTTAACTACTTTGTGACTCAAGAGTCGTGAGATATAAGATATAATAATCACAGGATAAAATGTAAGATTATTTTATCTTGTGTTTGGTAGGAGGTATTAGATAGTCCTGAAATTATTTATCCCACCGTATAACCATAGTAATAAGATAAGTTATCTTATATATATACATGGTGAAATCAGTAGAACTCTAGTCTATATGGGTTGAACTCTAGTCGTTTGGTTGGGAATAATATAATTTTCCGATTAAAGAGTGTTAAATGACACTACCTCTTTACATAAGGTGGATCCATCGCTGATTCGGAGATTAAATTACTTAAGGACACACAAACAATTAATTATGGGCATGGAAAAACTCTCTTTCATTTTTTATTTTTTTTTAGTGTTTTGAATACAAGGAGTTAACAAAATCCTTACCTTTAAGAGATGTTTGTGATTTGCAGTGTGGTTCAGAAATGGTAGCAGCATTGTGTGTGACAGAGATTTCTAGTCCATTTTTACACATGAGGGAGATTCTCAAAGAGCTTGGATACAGAGACACTGACTTTAATCTTGCAGCTGATGTTAGCTTCTCAACTAAGTTTCTCCGACTCTTCACTTTCAATGTCGTATCCATGTCGAGTTCTCCAAATATACACTACTTTTGAAAAATTCGACACTCACTTGCTAACATTTTTGAAGAATCCAAACAACATAACTTCTCATAAACTTACTTATTTTCTTTTCAATTTAAAGATTTTTTTCTTCATATATGATATATTAATTTAGTGGGAACAAAGTTTAATTAAGTTATTAATTTATGGTTGATTTGTTTTAATTTGCAGGTTTTATTTGCAGTGATTTTTAGTTGTGCTAGGATGATAGGGGGGCCATATCTAACTTATGTGACTCTTTCTGCTGATAATCCAATTCTCATTAAGGTAACTTAATTGATTCAAATATTGATTTATTTACTAATACATATTTTTCTTTTACATAATTAACCAAAAATCTGATTTAAAACAATAAATTGGTGACATTATAATGTTTTTATGATTTTACAGGCCATGGCTTTGGGATTGCAACTTGTTAGTGCTTTTTGGTTCTACAAAATTGCTAGGATGATTATGTACAAATTTTCTAAGAGAAATAAAGCTAAAATTGTTCATTTAAATAGGTAATTTGCGCTTAATTTGTACGATTTTTTTTTATTATTATTTTAAATTCTTGTGTATCGAACATTCATATATAATAACCTTTGAGCGTTATTTGCTATTTGTACTTTAGGGTATTAATTTAGTGCTCAATATTATAAGCGAAAATCATGATAAATAATAATTTAAGTGCATAAACCTCAAATGAATTGTGTCGGTTTTTGAGAACATCGTATTTATGAAGTTACTTAATTGAATAAAAATTGCCCAAAGTTTGTACGCGGATATATAAATAAATATATCTTATAATTTTAATTTTACATAATATTGTATATTGGACGTATAATATTATATATCAAGATTCAATTTTGTATATTATTGTATATGAGATGTATAATATTGTATGTCAAATAAGAATAAGCGTTTTCAACAGTTACATTTTTAGAGAAGAAACCAATAAAAGAGGAAGAGAGGAAGGTGTAATTAAGAAATACTAATTGAGCAGTTTCAAGTTACTAATGCCTTTTATACATTTGAGAAGAGTAATGCTATTAGACGGTGACTTTTCAATAACCAAAAATATTAGTCATTTAGTACTTGAATAATTACATAAAGTGAGGAGAAAATCCAATAAATGTAAAAAAAAAATGAGAAAAAAGATAAATAGCATTCTAGATCATTGAGAGGTGCCACATCACTTCTTCTAAATCTAGATTTATTATATATATATATAGATAGATTATTATTTTACTGTAAAAATTATTAAAAATGACGTTGTCGTTCTTCTCATGGCTCTTCTATATAATAGAATAGACTAGATAATTGAAAGCCCATTCACGAGCCAAATATAATTAATTATATTTTCAATTTTAATTTAGAAAAAATATCTAAATGCACATCTTATTTTATTATAGTTTCTAAAATTTTCTACCATTTAAAAAAATTACAAAAATCTCTCTTTGATACATCTTATCTTCTCTTGAATACATCTCTCCTCTTTTTGATACATCTCTTCCCTCTCGAATACATCCCTCCCCTCTCGGATTCATTCGTGAGCTATGTGTTTGCAGGTTTCTTGAATAGCAATGTATCACGACTGATGCATCTGATATTTTTTAATTTTAAGGAATTTTTGTAATTTGAAAAAGAGTAGGATATAATGTAATTAACTATTAACACAATGAAAAATTATATTATTTTTACTTTAGTTTATGTGACATATTTTTCTTTCTAGTCAAATCCAAAAGAATTATGTATTAGTATATTTAATAACATTTTGACTTTAAAATATTTATTTTATTCTTAGTAAGATGATTTATAGTCATATGAACATCTATGGTTTGTTTTTGACAACAAATTTAAAAGTGTTTTTTTTAAAAAAGAAAACTTCATGTTAAGTCAAATAAACATACATAAATCGAAATGGAGGGAGTACAAAATTTAGATCAATGTTATATAGAGCCGTCAAAAAGGGTCGGCCCAACCGCACCCAGCCAAAGCCTCGCAGGTCAATGAATTTGATGGGCTAGAGCGGACCGGCCCCTTCATTTGGAGGGCCTGAAAATGTTCAACTCAACCCTAAATGGGCTGAGGGCTGGGGCGGTCTAGCTCTTTTTTTTATTTTTAAACTTAAAATTTCATATTTCCATTGGAGTTTCACATGTCATGATTGTTGTGAAAATTTCTTCAGATATTGAGGAATATAAACTATTCATTGTTTTGAACTATTTAATTTTTTCTTCATTATCATTTTTTATTTGAGCCAAAGTTGAATTGACAAGTAGTGGTGATGGTTTACCATCTTCTTCAACAATATCATATAGATCTACATATTGTAAATATGTCTTCATCCCCATAATTGATAATTCTCTCATTTGAACATATGAGAAGAAATTAGTGGAAACATATTTGATGTCATATATGTTATTTGGCAGTGAAGATTACTAGCTCTGATACCATTTGAAGGAAAATATTTTATTTATAAACTCAAAAGTTTTATATGTTTCTGTATATTTATGTGATTCTATATTTTCTGTATATCGAAGATAACCAGTAACACCCCTATTTATAAAAGAAAAAACAAATTAAACTAGGACTAGGAACCACTCTAATTAACAAATCCTAATAAAACATAAATAAGTAAATACCATAAATAACAAATCTTAATCAACTTAGGATTCATACTCCAACTTTGAATTATTATTTCCAACAATAATGAATTTAAATATATATATATATTTATATATACGTGCATGTTATTAATGTTAAACAAATTGACATTTCTCCTACATACTATTGCAGACAAACCTAAGATGTTCCACTACAATAACCACAAAAAAAATGATTATGTTTTTTTTAGCTTCCATGATTATGAGAGTTATCATAGTTTCGCTACTAACTACTCTTTGCACCAGAATTCACCACACAGAGAACAAAAATGTGAAACTCATGCATATGACAAATGTAGCATTTGAAGGTGGAGTTGCTTATGGTAGTTTTTTTTAGGAACCACACGATTAGCTACATGTGGATTGCCACTATTTACTTATATGAGTACTTCTTTGTGTGTGGGTATTGAGGTCTAGACGTATGTATACAAAAAAAGACCAAATATGATAAGGAACACTCAAGTTGATTGGGGAATAAAACAACACACTGGCTTCGTAACTACTGAGCACTATATAAAAATAGTTGTTTCTCAACTGCAGTCTGTTGTTTGGGTGATGAAGATTAATACACTTAAGACTCGATGTTCAACTTCGCAATGGGGACATATTGATAGATTTTTCTCCGTATATATCATATTGCTTGCCTTTCTCGCTTGGACTGGAGAAAACGGGTAGAAAAACCGTCTTTCGTAAATTGTCTGATATTAGGAGAAACTGAAAAAATAGCCACCGAGAATGTTAATTCGATATCATCTCCAATATCACGTCTATGCCCTCTTCCAAAATTGTTGGAGGTGATGAGTGAGGTATATATTTTTCGATTGACAAATTTTAGTAATGGCGTGATTTTATTAGTACAAGTGATTTATTTCATAATTTCCTTTACTTTATTGATACTTTTAATTAAAAAAATTTAATGTTAGGATGTAATCCACTCGACTTTGAACATGTGGACTTTAAATCTTACTGTAAAATCCAAAGAAGCTCAATACAACATGTATGAAGTGAAGGAAGATATTAGCAATATAAAAGAAAGTTGGAAACTTCTTGCATTTGATTTGATTATGATTCAATATGACAAATTTGTTCCTTCTGATTTTCAGGATACAATAGCTAGAAATGTGAGCTTTTGTTTTTGGTTTTTCTCAATAATTTAGTACTTTGTTTACGTTCTTTTTTTCTAATAATGTGACTGAAATCATTTTTTGTTTATAGTGAAAACCATTTTTGGACACGTAAACCCCCGATATTTTCAAGAATTTTAGTTATTGGTAAAACTATTGATGATCCGGAGGAGATTGAGGCTTTAGAACTGAATTGATATATAATTCAAATTTTCTTTCTCAATTATTTTAAAATTGGAATTAACATATGTTTAACTTTTAATTTCTCATTTTGCTTATTAGGTAATAGGATATGAATTGACATATGTCGACTGCAACATTCGCAAATAGTAGAATATCTGTAACTTTCTAGAAAAAAATTAAAAGTTATATCTTGCAACGTAATAGAACGACAATCAAAGGGACACTGATTTAATTTGTTTTTGTCGTCGTCATCTACTGATCAATTTTTTATAAGTTTCTTGTTGCTATTATCTAATCAATTTGCAAGTGTTGGTACTTGGCGAACTCTAATTATGTTTTGATGGTATTTTGTGTATTAAAACAATGTTGAAAGTTAAGTGGATCTTCCACAAGTTGTTAATATTATATTTCTTTCTTATGTTATTTCATGTTTGTGTATATGTTTGGGCAGGAAAAGTTGTCATAAAATCGGCAAAAAAAGTCTCTTTCGTTAATTGTATGATATTAGGAGAAATTGAAAAAAGCAACCGCCGAAAATGTTAATCCGATATCACCTCCAATATCACGTCCATACCCTCTTCCAAAACTGTTAGAGGTGATTGGTGAGATATATATTTTTTGATTGACAAATTTTACTAGTAGCGTGATTTTATTAATACAAGTGATTTATTTTATAGTTTTCTTTACTTTATTATTGATACTATTTATTAAATATTTCTTTTAATTTTAGGATGTAATCCGCTCGACTTTGGACCTTTGGAGTTTAAATCTTATTGTGAAGTCTAAAGAAATTTAATTCAACATGTGGGAACTAAGGGAAGCGATATGAGACAAAGTTGGAAGCTTCATGCATTCGATTTGATTATGATTCAGTATGACAAATTTGTTCCTTCTGATTTCCAGAATACAATAGCTAGAAAGGTGAGCTAGAAGATTTATTTTTGATTTTTCCCAATAATTTAGTACTTTGTTTATGCTTTTTTTTGTTTAATAATGTGACTGAAATCATTTTTTGTTTATAGTGGAAATTTTTTGAACACGCATGCCCCCAATATTTCAAAATATTTAGTTACGGGGAAAACTATTGGTAATCCGAAGGAGATTGAGGCTTTCAAGGTGAATTGATATATAATTCAAATTTCCTTTCTCAATTATTTGAAAACTGGAATTGACCTATTTAACTTTTAATTTCTTGTTTTGTTTATCAGGAAATAAGATATGGATTGACATATGTCGACTGCAACATTCGCAAAGAGCATAATATCCGTAACTTCCTAAAAAATATTTGGAAGTTATATCTTGTCTTGAAATAGTGTGGTAATCAAAGGGGCATTGATTTACTTTGTTGTTGTTGTCGTCGTCGTCGTCTACTGATCAATTTTTTGAAAGTTTTTTGTTGTTATTATCTAATCAGTTTACAAGTGTTGGTACTTGACGAACTCTAATTATATTTTGAAGGTATTTTGTGTATTAAAACAATGTTGAAAGTTAAGTGGATCTTCCACAAGTTATTAATTCTTCCTTTCTTATGTTGTTTCATGTTTGTGTATATGTGTTAAAACAGAAATACATTTAGATCATTATAGCTAGAGCCGTCAATAATACTTGTTCATATAAATTAAGACACAGGATGTATATGATTATTGTTTATAAGTCCTTAGCATATTTAATTTTCTTAATAATACATTGACAGTCTTTCTAGGTCTATTGATATGATTTTGAACTCTTGGGGTTTTATTCTTGGTTCAATAAAGTCACCAACAAGGCTTTATTATACTAAGGCCCAAGTCCGTTAGTAGTCTTTCCTTTTTGTGTTGTCATAACGGTCTAAGTAAGTTAGGGTAGCCTATTATGTATTTTTTTTTTATTTTCCCTTAATGCAAATATAAAATAGAGGATGAATTCCTCTACAAGGTGCACTATCATTATACCTTTTTAAAAGATTATTTATTGGTTTACCATGAATATTTTCATGATAGTTCAATTTTTATTTATTGAGTGTTTGATATCAAAATTGGAGTCTAATTAATTTGAATTCGTATCGTATAAGACATATACTCAAGAAAAGTGTGGAAGTCATTTGAGTCCGATGGGTCGCACCAAATTCTTTGGTATGGAAGTTAAACTTCTTTATTGACACTCATGCACATTACAAATACTGAATAATAAATGACATAGATTGAACTGAGATTTTGATTCAAAATATAAGTGAAAGATGTTTCAAAATTTATTAATCAAAGTTAAAAGACGAATAAAAAAAGATGCTAGTGGAGATAATAATAAATTGTCTTAACCTATTCTGTAATATAGCTCCTAGATTCTTGCACAAAAGATGAAAAGTTATTTTAAGAAAACGATGCTTGCATGAAAATTTGTATACTTTGAATTTCTTGCCACTTTGTACTATTGTTAAAGTAACCGAGAAAGATATTCAACAAAAAACAAAAATCTTTTTTCACTTTTTTTGTCCCGGCGAATGTATAGATTATTTTTGGAAACGACTTAATATACTAGCAACTGAAAATGATATTCCACAAATAACTTTTTTTGTCCATGTGAATATATGAATTATTTTTTAAACGACTTAATATACTGCTTATATATGTCCTATTGTACCGAATCTCGGTTACCAAATTCTTTATTATTATATTCTATATAGATCGTCGTGGCATGAACGAATTTCTTCGCTTCGATTCCATCCTTAAAGCTAGCTCCTATCCTAACCTTGAGGGGGTCGTAGATCGAGTTCTGGGCTAAGGTTATCAGTTTTGCAGCCCTTCAAAACTTCGTTCAGGAAAAGGTTCAATAGATCTATCAGATTACCAGAAATGATCAAAGAACAAAAAATTGGCTAATCGAGAGTCCTTGCCCGACTAAAAAAAAGGGTTTGCTGGTAGAATGGGGATAGATAGCCTTTTTTGGCCATATGGATCGAAAAAGAGTTCTTTGAAAAAAAAACTACACCATGCTCCCTAGATCAATAGAAGGTCTCGCGTAGATCAATTACCTACACCATGTTTTTCCCAAGTTGAGGTCTAAGACCCTTTCAGATGGAGGGGCACAAAAAGATCAATTTGCTTTTGAACCAAATCTTTAGAGGCAAAAAAATAATAATTGTACATTTTATGCATTTACATATGATATAAAAATAAAATTTATAGTGTCTTCAAATACCTCCTTGATTGATGTCATTTGTGATTTTTTAAATAGATATACGTTCAACATATATGTAGTTTCTGAAGGAAAAATCGACGAAAGCCCAAATCTTTTGCACAACAGGTTCAGCAGAAAGATTGGGCTAAAATCCATTAGTTGGGATCAATTTCTAGAGTTAGAACATGAAATAAAATTTTGGGTTTGTCAACCCAATTTTGAATGATTTAAAGTTAGGACAGTGGGGAGAACCTTGAATTTAAAAGCCCAATTTGGCTGAATTTGGGCAAAGAGCCCAAGTTCAACTTTTTCTCTGTTGTATATTTATTTGTTATATTGACCATATTTTATTTGACTTGGTTTTACTTAATTAAATTTTCAAAAGAAAGTCATTTCTTCTTTTTATGTTTAAATTGAAATAATTTATATTTATTATTTATTTTATTAGTTATCTTGTCAATACATGAGTTACTTCCTAAAAACATCTCTTTAGTTTATTTTCCTTCAATTTTTTCTTCTTATTAATCAATATTTTCGAAATTAGTCAAATATATAGTCAAGTTGTTGGTCAACCACATGTTAGCGCACACTTCGAATGTCTAATTCATTCTCAAAGTGTAAATTGAATTCCAAACCCTCTTTGGATTTCAAATGATTTTTAGTCTATTTAAATCTTTTGAAAATTTTTAAGTTTTCTTAATTTCTTTTAAAAAATTAAGTGACGACTCTCTTTGTAAAATCAATTTTCCTTAAAAAGTTAAGTTGATTTTCGAAAATAAGTCTTTTATTTCTTTGACTCCGCTGGGGACATAATTAAGTTCTAGCCATAATAATTTGACTGTTTGACTATTTATTGATAATTGTTGAATTATTATATATTCTTTACTTGTTTAAATTTCTATTAAACTGTCATTTTACCTTCATGACGTTTTTCGATCGAATATAGTATATTAAAGAAAGATTTTGCGAAACCGCAGCAGGTCTTTCTTATACATTTCAAGAAAATGTAGCATTTGAAAGTGGAGTTGTTTTTTGTAGTTTTAGCTGTTTGCGGATTGTCACTATCTACTTCTATTAGTAGTCCTTTGTGTGTGAGTATTGAGGTCTACACATAAGTGTTCAAAAAAAGACTAAAAATAATAAGAGATATTCAAATTGATGGGGTTTCTTGAGATTGAATCAACACATTGTCTTCATAACAATTGAGCACTATATAAAAATAGTTGCTTCTCTACTACAGTGTGTTGTTCGGATGACGAAGATTACACTTAGGCTCGATGGTCAACTTCGCAATGGGGACATATGAATATATTTTTCTCCGTATATTCCGAATTGCTTGCCTTTCTCGCTTGGATGGGAAGAGTTGCCGCAAAAATGACAAAAAAATCCTCTTCCTTAAATTGTCTAATATTAGGAGAAATTGAGAAAACAGTCGTAAAGAATATTGATCCGATATTACCTCCAATATCACGTTCACGCCCTCTGCCAAAACTGTTGGATATGATTGGTGAGACATATATTTTTCGATTGACAATTTTTACTACTGGATTGATTTTATTAATACAAGTGATTTATTTCATAATTTGCTTTACTTTATTGATATATATATATTTTTTTTAATGTTACGATGTAATCCACTCGACTTTAGGTCTTTGGAGTTTAAATCTTATTGTAAAGTCCAAAGAAGTTCAATTCAACATGTGGGAAGTGAGGAAATATATTAGCGATATGAAACAAAGTTGAAAGCTTCCTGCATTTGATTTGATTATGATTCAGTATGACAAATTTGTTCCTTCTGATTTCCAGGATATTATAGTTAGAAGGTGAGCTAGACGATTTATTTTTGGCTTTTCCTAATAATTTAGTGCTTTGTTTCTGGATTTTTTTGTTTGTTTAATAGTATGACTGAAACCATTTTTTGTTTATAGTGGAAACCACTTTTGAACACGCATGCCCCTGATATTCCGAGAATTTTAGTTACGGAGAAAGCTATTGGTGATCCGGAGGAGATTGAGGCTTTTAAGGTGAATTGATATATAATTCAAATTTCCTTTCTTAATTATTTTAAAACTAGAATTGACATATGTTTAACTTTTAATTTCTTGTTTTGTTTATTAGGCAACAGGATATGAATTGACATATGTCTACTGCAACATTCGCAAAGAGCAGAATATACGTAACTTCTTAAAAAAAATTGAAGTTATATATATCTTGAAATGAAATAGTGCGGCAATCAAAGGGGCACTGATTTAGTTTGTTGTTGTTGTCGTCGCCTGCTAATCATTTTTTTTGATAGTTTTTTATTGTTATTATCTAATCAGTTTGCAAGTGTTGATACTTGACGAACTTTAATTATGTTTTAACGGTATTTGTGTATTAAAACAATGTTGAAAGTTAAGTGGATCTTTCACAAGTTGTTAATTCTTTCTTTCTTTCTTATGTTGTTTCATGTTTGTGTATATGTGTTAGGACAAAAATACCTTTAGATCATTATAGCTAGAACCGTCAATATGGGCTAGGCCCGTTGAACTGGCCTGGCTTAACCCATGATTTGATATGGTTGAACTACGATTTTTGGAGTCTATTTAAGAAAATAGTTGTTTAGCTCATCCTGAATAAGTCTGCCGATTTGTTGAGCTTGAGAATTATGGATAGGGCCGACCCGTGGACCAAATAAAAATTAATTAAAATATAAAAATAAAATAGAGTATTAAAAATAACATGAGTCTTAACTCAAAATCTATTTAAACTTTGAAATATTACAATTTAAATACAAATTATGTACTACATAAAATAAAATTTTCTTAAAATTTCTAGGGAATCACTACATAGGCCATAGCCTATGGAATATTGTCATAGTTTTTGTGTTTTATTATGACCAATGAAAAAAATTAGGTTAATATTTCTATTTAGCAATTTATGTTTTTACTTGAAATCAAACTTAATAAATATTATAAAGATAATTTTATTTGTCTATTTGACTAACAAGTAGTAACACTAACACCGTGTAATATTTTCTTGTCGATATCTATGGTAATATTTTTAAATTATAATTTTATTTAAAAAATTATAAAAAATATACTCTTAAGAAGAGAGGGCTTGCTCGACAAAGCTCGTAGCCCACGTACTTGTGGGCTAGCCTGATCTGGCCCGTCAAATTTCAAAAATCAGTTGAATCTACCATCAAACCGATCTTGAAATAAAACCCACAAGCCAACATAGGACTATGGCTCTGATACCGTGTAGAAAATAGCAGAAGAAAAGTATAATCGGGGAACCTTTTACTAGTCCAAGATCGTTAACTAAGATCGGTAGACTCAACTAAAGAAGCAGAAGCTAGAAGGGAGAACTTGTTTATGGTAGAAGACTATTTTATTTGGGTTGTTCTTAGGTTGTTTTTGGGTTGTATACAAATGACAATGGTCACCCCTATTTATACTTGTGTAAGGATGATATTACAAGCTCTTGACTATTCTATCATTTACTACAAAAATATCTTCTCTAAAATATCTACAAGAAAGTTCTAGTGAACTTATCTTCTAGCAATTTCTATAGAATATCTAGATATTTCTTCAAGGCAACTTCTATAGAATATCTAGATATCTCTTTAAGATAATTATTTTAGGTACTACACTAGACCATTCTAGAAACTATACTAGAAAAATCTATGATATTCCAAAAATCAACTTTATCATTTTTTTTCACAAATGAAATAGATCAGCCCATATTGACAACTCTAATTATAGCTTGAATTAATGTCACCTTTTAGACATTTGAATGCCTTACTTAGGCCTTACTGTCACATGTACATTCCCACTAAGATTACAATTATGTACCATCAAATAAAAAGCACAACTATTTCTTATCATGTTTAGAGTCACAACCAGCTTGATCTAAATCCTTAAAACAAACAAATTGCTATCTCTTCCTTCGTGTTAAGTAAATGGACCAGAATATAATTATCTAATTAAAACTTTGTGAAATAGGACAAATTAAGAGGGTATAATATTATTAATAGCACTAGTTAATTTCGATTAATGAATCTGTTGTATTCTCTAAACAAAGCAAGCATGCACTAGTTTATTATTTCAATTTTCTTGTCAACAAACAAGTTTCTTTTTATGGAATAGCTAGCACCAATGGGAAAATAAGCAAATTGTAGAGAATTGTAGAAGAAAAGTATAATCGGAGAACCCTTCTGCTAGATCGTTGATTAAGATCGAAAGATTCAACTAAAGAAGAGTAATCTAGAAAAGAGAACTTGTTTCTGGAAGAAGACTCTTGAACTGGGTTGTTCTTAGGTTAGTTACAAATGCCTAATGTCACCCATATTTATACTTGTATAGGGATGATTCTAGAAACTATTCTAGATACATCAACAAGAAATATCCAGATATCCTTATCTTCTAACTATGTAACAAAAATCTAGATATTTCTATATTTTACTATAAATATCAAATTATCTATAACATCTAGATTTTTCTTAAGTATACTCTACAAAATTTTAAAAAGTTCTACTAAATATCTAAGATATTTTTTTTACTTCCAAAAAATCATCTTTATTTTTCACACAAACTACTTCATTAGGCCATGGATATAAAAAGGAAAAGACTTTTAGACACTGAGTAAGTCTAGTAATTAAGATACCTTAGGGAAATATAACAATCTAATACACTAGAAGGAAAAATTATCCCAATATACTAATTGATATCCAAATTGCTAAATGATCATGACCAGAATTAATATGTTATTATATTATATTAAATATATATTGTTATAGGAAAATGACAAACACAATTAATCTTTATTAAAAATATATGTTGTTATACATATTTATATCTTTAAGTAATTATACTGAATCACAATAAGAAGATAGGAACGAGCTGGCGTAGCCACCTTTGGCCTAAGATGTGTCGTAAAGAAAAATTTAATGTATATATTTACCATTCTGTTGAATCCGGCATTTAATTTAATTTAATTTATTTGTATGAGTATTTACTTTTTTATGTATATATTTACCATTCTGTTGATTCTTTAAATGAAAATCGTGGTTCCACAATTAAGTAAAAATTTTTGAAAATAACTATGGGATTTTGGTGATTTGACAACTAGCACAGTTTACAAATTGTCTTGAACAAAACAATAGGTAAATGGGTGAAATTTTATTTTCAATTCACAAATGTTATGAAATAATGACAAAAAGGTAGTCTTAAAAGTTGTAGAAAACATTTATGTATTTTATTTTTTCGAATAAATCAAATTAAAGATTAGCAAGCTTATAAAATATAAACTTATATCATGTATTTGTTTATTAAATACTACTGTTTGAAGACTAAAATTTTTGTGGTTTTCCATTTTTTGATTTTATCATTTGTTATATTTTGAAGTTATTCATACCTTTGTCATTAGTAAATTTGTCTCATTTTTGTTCTAGGCTTTGACGGAGCTCCAGGGTAAATAGGATAGATCAAAATACTTCCAAAAAAATGTAAAAATGTACATCTTAATTAGTTTCGACTATAGTTTAAAATTACTTAGTTTACTTTAAATTTGAGCTCTGTTACACTACCAAAAAGAAACGAAATTATGATGGAACTCCGAAGTATAATAGTGTATAAAATTAGAATATTTATTTCATATAGTAGAGACTAGAGAGTATTTTTGACCCTTCATTGAAATTGTGTATAAAAGTTTATAACAAATGAATGAGTTGAAAGGTGAAATTAGGAAGAATTGTTGCAGAATTAACTGAAATTTTAAGTTATTTAAAATGTATTAATCATGAATTGAATGGATCATGTTTGGATTCTTGATCAGTTTTGATCATATGCATGCGCAAAGATTTTGTTTAGTATGGATTATGCTAATTAAGTGGTTCATTTGTACGTTTTGAATTTTTATAATGAAAAAAAGAAGAAGTTAGGAAATCATTTTTAATTGAGATATGAAAGGGGATTTTTCTTTCATTATCAAAAGACCCATGACCCCATTTATTTCCACTTAATTGTACCATGTGATGGTAAATTTGTTATGGGGTCAAATTCATCGATGACTTCCTAAAATTGATAATAAGTTTCACTTAGACATTCATCACGATACAACATACTATACTATGTTGTGGAGTGAGGCGAGTCTTCTTCTTGGAAAGAAAAAATGTGTTTGGTTGCGTTAGCTAAAGCGACAGAATTTATAGAGACGCAGTATAGCAAGGCCGCAACATATTAAGCTTGCAAATAGAAGGCAAAACGCCATACAACTTAATGCAGTTTAATTGGATTTTATTTTGGAAAAATATCCTTACCATATTTACTAAATCATATTATAGTTTAAAATTAAAACAACACATTGATTTGGTTAATTTGTTTCAAGAGCACTAAGATTTCAAATTGTATCGATTTGAAGATCAACATCAAAAATTAAATTCTCAAACAAACATTATTTAAAATTAATCAAGCCTAAAAAAGTTCACGTAATGGGGAATATTAATCTTTTGAATGAATTGAAAGGTGAAATTAGGAAGAATTGTTGCAGAATTAACTGAAAATTTTCGTTATTTACTATGTATTAATCATGAATTGAATGGATCATGTTTAGATTCTTGATTAGCTTTGATCTTATGCACGCGCAAATATTTTGATTAGTATGGATTATGCTAAGTGGTTCTTTATTTATAATGAAAAAAGAAAAATGAAGTTACGAAATCATTTTTAATTGGGATATGAAAGGGGAATTTTTTATTAACGAAAGACCTAATTCTAATTAAATTCGGATTCCTTCTCCTACTTGGATTCCCAAAGGAAAAAAGAAAACGACTCCTTCTCCAACGGTTAAGTTCAATTAAGATACACATTACTATATTATTTTAATTATTATACACGAAATAAAGTCAATAACAATGATTTGTAGGTGAGAAAAGAAAAAGGAAAAAAGGAATTTGTGATAAACTTAATGCAGTTTAATTGGATTTTATTTATTTACTAAATCATATTATAGTTTAAAATTAAAAAAACACATTGATTTGGTAGGTTGCTTCATTAACTTCTCCCAGTCTCCTAATCCATTAATTGCTAATCAAGAATATTACCATATCTGTATGAAAATCTTATACTACTAAAAACTTTACGTTCTCTATATGTCCATACTTGTAATTTAGGAGTCGTTGGATAATGTGGGAGGGCTATTCCAGAATTAAAATTTATATATATATATATATTGTTTCGGATATTGTTAGGGTGTGTTAAAAGTTCAATATTGGTTGGGGAATAAATTGTCGGTTTGTTTACATGGGTAATCATCTCCTCGTGAACTAACTTTTGGGTTGAGTTTCAGGTGTCATATCTTACATGATATTAAAGACTGATTCATCCTTAATTTATGCCATATGATTTTTTTTATCGCATAATTACAAACATCTTAATTTAAAGCAAGCTAAGATCAACTACGTTATATTTAAAGGGAAGAAGCTCAAATATGCCATTGAACTTTTAGAAAAGGTTCATTTATGCCATCCGTTAAAAGATTGTCTCATCTATGCCATTGTTGTTAAAGAAAAGGCTCATCCATGCCATTCCATGCCATTTTTTTTAACTCCGGTTTTGTAAAATCATTTTTACCCCCCCAAACAAGGTTTAACACTTTTCAATTGAATTTTTTGGATCAAATATACACTTTTTGCTTCTTCTTCTTTAAGAACACCAATAACACATATTTTAAGTGCATTAATTTGTTTTTCTTTTGATTTTTAATAAATGGGCCTTGCCCGATCTTTAATTTTTTTTAAAAGTGCATTAATTTGTATCAAGAGCGCTAAGATTTCAAATCATACGGATTTAAAGAACTTAATGTTATTTCTCTTATCACAATGTATCTTACATCTAACTTTAGCTTAAGATTTATTATATTGTGATTACTTTTCTTAATTATTAACCACGGTGAGTATAGATTAGCTAAGGCAACCAACCAAACACATTATTCGCAAATTTCCAAAAAATTCCCTTTCATATATCAATTAAAAATGATTTCGTAAGAGAATCACCATTGTCAACAATTTTTGTGGCTATGGAAAAGTGGAAGAGATATATGAATGTTTAGCCTCCCTTCCCTTACCTCTGATACATGTATATTGTGATTACTTCTCTTATCACAATGTATCTTACATATAACTTTAGCTTATAATTTGTTATATTGTGATTATTTTTTTAATTATCAATCACGGTGAATACAGCGTGGATGTATAGCTCGATAGAACCTAATAAATTTGAACTTTTGAATTAGAAAATACCTATGAAATTACACATATTAATTCCTCATACCCAAGTTAATCTTTTGAATGAATTGAAAGGTGAAATTAGGAAGAATTGTTGTAGTTATATACTATGTATTAATCATGAATTGAATGGATCATGTTTAGATTGTTGATCAAAACATGCGCAAATATTTTGATTAGTATAGATTATGCTAAGTGGTTCTTTATATATACGTTTTGAATTTTTATAAAGAAAAAAAGAAGAAGTTACGAAATCATTTTTAATTGTACCATGGTAAATATGTTGTGTGCAAAAGAAACTAGATATGAATCAATTAAAGATAGTGTTAAGTATCAATTCCCTATCAAGGTAGACATTAAATATAAAATAGCACTTGTAATAAATAATATTATTGATTATATAGAAAAATAAAAGGAAAAGAAATTAAAGAGTAAATAGACATTCATGACGATTAGTAAATTAAAAATATATTATAAATACACAAACAATTAACGCCATACATATATAAAATCCCGCAATCGAATAATCTTGATTCTCTTTTACAATGTGCAGATTCAATGTCTTCTTCTGCTCCGCTTTTATATTCCCACTATAGATTATCTCAATCTCAATCGTCTCATCCGTCTCTATATTTATCTCAATATGATTCATCTCAATTTTTTGATCTACCATCTCAATTTGATTCATCAAATAAACTATGATAGTTAAGATGGCAGTTATGTGGATTATATATAACAAGGAAAATTAACCCAATTCTAATTCAACTAGGATGCACTTCACTTTTTACGAAGAAAAAGAAAAGGACTCCTTGTCCAACTGTTAAGTTCAATTAAATATATATATATATAGTTTCGGATATTGTTAAAGTGAGTTAAAAGTCTAATATTGGTTGGGGAATGGATTGTCGGTTTGCTTGCATGGACTTGAGCGATCATCTCCTCATGGCTCATAAGCTAGTTTTTGGGTTGAGTTAGACTTAAGATGTCATATCTTATATGATATTAAAGACTAATTAATCCCTAATTTATGCTATATAATTTTTTAATTGCATAACAAGCATCTTAATTTAAAGCAAGCTAAGATTGACTATATTATTTTTAATTAAGTCACTTCAATTAGCTCATCTCATAAAATTATTATACAAAATAAAATAAAAAAGAGTAAACTCACTAATATATAAATATAAATCTATGCAAAGATTAAAAAATTACTTATTAACATGACTTGGAAGAGAAATATAAGTCATATTTTACTATCATTTATCAAACATTTACTATTATTTATCAAACATTCTACTATTATGTAACAATATATCAACAATACAGAAATATTTTAAATAATATATCTTGTTTTGACATTATAAAGATTACAACACGTACAAGAAATCACAAAAAATCTTTAAATAGCTCTATAATTAATTATTTTTTTGTATTGTCTTTTTGTGGAAAATGTCATATCTTAATAAAGAAGAATCATACTTGCAAATCTTTTATATCAAGAAGCTCTAGGCGAATTTTTTTATATTTTATGTATTTCATTTAATTTTTAGAACCAAAACTATTAAATTCTAATAAATTAATAGAATTAGAACCAAAATTATTAACTTTAATGAATCCGGTTCATACAACAAAATAGACATTTTCTTGTTGTTAGGCTTTTTATAATAAGTTATTTGTTATTGTTTGTTTTGTTGTTGAGACGTTCCATTATTCAATGTTGTAGTAACTCTTTTAATTTAGTAAAATATTACTTGATTTATTCAAGATGATTTTAATAGACAAAATTCATCATCGAAGTCTAGAAGCAGAACAACGCCACAAAAAACTAGGAAAAATTTGAAGAGAATTTAGAGCCGGTGTGATATGCTTGTAAAATTGAAGAAGAAAAAGATCCCAGCGATTGGTTGTATGGGTATAACCCGTACTTGTCATTTTCCTAGATTCTCAAGAAATGTAAATGGCCTATTTCCAAAAGGAAAGACCATACATTGTTATAAGTCATATATGCTTATTTTGGCAGAGTGTACGAATATGACTAGCACAATTATAAATTCTTATTACAACTTATTAAAATTCTCAATTTTATAAAACACTGTGGCATTTCCATTTTCATCATGCTCAAGAATTGTATTCTAATATATTCTCTAAGCATATAATTACTAGTTTCATATTGTAGCTCTTTATATATACACATGCAAGGATATCTATTAAAAAAAATAGGGAACAATCCAAGATGTCTGTAATCTTGACTCAAATGCATAAGTTCACATAGACATGCAGAGTCAGACATGGTATGAGAAGAAGGAACCAATAGATCAACAATAGGTTCATCCATGATTCAAATGTTAACCAGAATCCATGATAGCCTTTTTAGTCCAACAATGTTGAGTATTAAATTATATTGTTACAAATCATTACTTAACCATAAAATGTAGTAATTCCTAATTTGTCCAAACTTCATCATTATCATGTGGATAGAAGAAGAATACTTATTGTGGGCAATAATTTTGTAATATTCCCATGTGGATAGAAGAAGAACACTTATTGTGGGCAATAATTTTCTAATAATTTGTGTAGTTACTAAATACATTTATTTATTACTAGTTCATGAACACATGCATTGCATATCTCATGTTTATTAGTATTAAAGTACTAAAATGATATAAATAATATTGAAGTATGAATGTGATGAAAATCTAAGTAAGGAAATACAAGTATGAATTAATGAATGATTTTCTACAATTTGTTCACCAACACTTTCTTGTGTGGCACTTTTATTTTCTATGAACTTTGAACTTATTCACATGTTGCAAAGCGCGCTTGAGATTTTTTTAAGAAGAAGAGTAGAAAATTTTAAAAAATTGTAGTGTAAAAATGAGAGAAAACACATCTATTTATAGCCAACAAATGATAGTATGAATAGGTGCTAATTGTGTCTTATCAGAAAAATCACAACTCATTGGAAAAGTCACACTATGAAAAAGTCACGACCCTTTGAAAAGTCACAACTCATCGGAAAAGTCGCAATCCTTTGAAAAAGTCATAACCCTTCAGAAAAGTCACAACACATCAGAGAAGTCACAACTCTTCGAAAAAATACAACATTTCGAAAAAGTCACAACCTTTGTGTCTACTTTTAATTTTAATATAATATAATTAAATAAACTAAATTGGGTGTTTTTAATTGGAGATATTATAATAATTTAACATTCCAGTTTGAAAGTTTATGCTTTTAAGGTAGTATAGAAATAGAAATAAATAGATAAATAGATAGATATAAATTATTATTATATCAAATATTTTTTTAAAAAAAAATACATCACTCTAACAAGTTTCGTTATTGATCAATTTAGACTAGAAATGTTGTATCCAAATTGGCCCCATTATTATGAAAAATTATGACCAACTTAAGGGGAAATATACAGATAGATTTAAGGATCTTTTTTTTCACCCAAAAACTGCCATATATTAATTCATTCTGGACATAGTATGTTCAAAGGAAATTTCAGTATCGTTTACAATTCAAGTTGGGAATAGTCTTTCCCAAGAAAATTCAGATAACAAAGAAATTGAGAACTTAGCTACTATGTTGCTTGGACTCTTCAAAAAGGTCAAGGGGTGCGTGCCAGATTTGCCAAAAGTAGTGTTTTTTGGAGAATTCGACACGGGTGCGGCATCAAAAGTGAAGAGTCTGTGCAACTTAGCTTAGCTACGTTGTGAGCTACAACATTAAACCTTCTAGGAATATGTACAAACATGATATGCTCTAGAGATGCATACATATTCCAAATATCTTCACAAACTACATCTATGTCCCACGTAGTCTTCCCGTTTTTCTTCAATATAGCTACAACACCCTTTGCGTCAGAGAGGACATCGAGCTTCCTCCATTCATGTTGTATCGCTTTTTCTACACATTTTCTTATTGCACACGCTTCAGCAATCATAGACTTCCCAACAAACTGGATCCATGGGCATGAAGCAAAACACCCTCCTTGCTATCCATAGCAACCAAACCAATGCTTGCCTTCTTTGATTCAACCTGTAACCCTGAATCAACAAATAAACATATCCCATCTTCGGAAACTCTTACTTGATAGTCACAAGTCTCTTGAAGAATTTGCAAGCACTATATCAAGATATTCAGATAAAGTTTTTGCCACTATGTCTGGAGGGTCAGTTAATTCATTATTAAAACTCCAAGCATTCCTATACTTCCAAATATGCCACATAATCATTACTGTCAAATTCAAAACACTAGTAGAATTGAGACATTTTTTGCCGTATTAATCTTTTCCTTCCACCACAAAGAAAAGTCAGTGATATTGGCAAGATCATTCCAGTTTATGGGGCTCATTTTCCAAGTCTGACACTTGAAAAGCATGTGTTCCACTGTATCATCTTCTAAAAACACTATTGACATGATTTAGTCGCTTCTTAATAAAATATTGTTTACAGGTAAGGTATTAAGCACACACCTTCTTAGAAAATGTTTATGTTTATTTTTTATTTTCATCGCCCATAAAAAATCCCAGAAAGACTTTTGGAAAAACGTGATTACTAGACTGAGCAATATTACCCCTAACATCCCTCATCATGCTTAATTTTTTTTCAAGGTGATAATCCGATTTTACCTCATAAGTTGTCGATTTTGTAAAGTGCCAAATTATTTTGTCCCTAGAACATATAGTAGATAAAGGAATAGTCAAAATATTATCAATATCATTTAAGCAAAAAAGGCTATTCAATTCATCCATCTTCTTAGTCTGGGATTCAACATTTGTAAGGTCAACCACTTTTAGATCTAAATTTTCAGGATCAATAGCCTTTCTAGCCCAACTTCACCTACCAAACCGGACTAAATTTTTGAATGAGAAGGGATTGGCCGGACACCTTTTTTTTTTTTTTTTTTTGACTTATATAAATTTCACTAGTATAGGACTTAATTAGTTAGATACATTCTAATTTGTAATACTCCCTCTGTCTCAATTTATGTGATTTACTTTCCTTTTTAGTCAGTCCCAAAAAGAATGACACATTTCTATATTTAGTAATAATTTAACTATAAAATGTCTATTTTACCCTTAATAATATGATTTACAGCCACACAAATTTCTATCATTCATTTTGGACCACAAGTTTTAAAAGTCTTCCGATCCTTTCTTTCTTAAACTCCATGCAGAGTCAAACTACCTCACATAAAATGGGACGGAGGGAGTATTACATATCATACTAGATTTTGGTGCCTCAAGATACGCTCATATACATGTATCTTGGATACATGAGGTCAAAATTAAGTATAATTTGTTTTAGATACATTGTATCCAAGTGGATTTGCATGTATACATAATAAATCTCGCTCGTCTCTCTCATCACGCTCAGCACTCTCCCATTATCTGGTATTCAAAAACATGTGAATCATACCAAATACATTCAGATACATGTATCTAGTGTGATTCGCATGTATCTGAAATACATATGAATCCCACTCATCAGTCGCCTCTCTCCCTATTTTTGTGTATTTGGTAGCAAAAATACATGTATTTAAGTGTATTTTCTTTGATATATAGTAGAAAAATCTTAATTAGTAGTAAGATGCATAATATTTGAAAATGTAGATAACAATAGTATATATGATAGTAACATATATCTAATTATATAGTTTTTTATTTATTTTTTTAAACCCCTAACATGTTCAAAATTAGTAAGGATTCACTTTTGGGAAGCAATCAAGTTGGCTAGCGAACTCCTTTACAGGTTTAAACTTGAGCGTATGCAAAATAGTCTCACTAACGATAATTCCCGCATTGAGTAATTAGTACAAAATAAGATGCATCACACGTTTATTCTTTATATTATGTTTTATTTATCTAACATTCTATAATTATATAACAATATATCAATAATTATGAAATATTTTAACTAATATATCTACTTATGACATAGTAAAGATTATCATACCTACAAAAAAAAATTATGAAAATTCTTTTCCAACAAACAAAATATGCCCACGTTGCCACAATTAACGGCTCATATTTTCCCACAATATATGTATTTATACCGTAACACATAATATGATGAATGTCTATTTTTCATTTTTCTTTTCTTTTATATATTATTATTGTGAGTGTTGTTATATATTTTAATGTCCACTAGTAAGTAACTTATCTGGAGGGGATGCAAAACCATCTTTGGAATAGTCAGTAAAAATTTAAAATCAAAATTTAATATTACGAGTTAAATTTTAATTAATTTATTTTAAAAAAATAAATTGGAATCTTATCTTATTTGGAAATTTGTCGTTGTGCGTCCGAGGAGTCTTTTTTGTTTTATGAATGGAGCAACTCTGGATTCAACTAGAAGTTTGATAATTTTTTTGTTAATATATAATGGACTATCATCTATTATTATTGAGATGAAGATAATGTTTAATATGAGTATAGAAGAGGAACAAGAAAAACAACGCGAAGACATTGAATCAACATGTTCTGTTTGCTAGAAAAAAAAAAGGATAGAGAATATTTATGTGCGGAAATTCTTATATGTGTAGCAATAATCTTTCTTATAGTTACAGCTAGTTTGATATATGTATACAATATCACTATGCATAAGAACGATGTCAAATCTTAGATCGCCTTATTTTCTATTTTTTTCTTGCGAACTTAACTTATTGTTGCCTAGTTATAACACAGTATAAATTTTCAGGCTTAACTAAGACAATAAAAGTATTTCTTTTTGCAATAAAAAAGAGTTGTCACACTATGGATAGTTATCTTTTTCCACAATATAATATGTTTAATATTTATTTTTTCATTAATTTTCTTTTTCTATATAATAAATAACTATTAATACAAATGCTATTATATATTTTAATGTCTACACTAATAGGGATTTGATGATCACTAAGCTTATGTTCAATAAAAACTTACATTATCTTTAATTGATTCATCATCTATTTGTTTTGCACACACTTAACATATTTACAATGGTACAATTCAGTGGAAATAAATGGCGAGGGTCTTTTGATAATGAAAAAACAATAATCCCCTTTCATATCTTAATTAAAAATGGTTTCGTAACTTCATTTCACTATAAAAAAAAATGCAAAATTCAAAACATATAAATGAACCACTTAGCATATAACATTTAACAACAACAATAAACATCTTACAAATTCATAATCCATTGTTCCAAACATTCAATTCATAATACATAGTAAATAACTAAAATTTTCAGTTAATTCTGCGACAGTTATTTCTAATTTCACCCTTTAACTCAGTCAAAGGATTAATATTTCCCATTTTCACCATAGACTTAGCAAAATGACGGAAAAAAATAGCCTCATTTTCAGCATAGCTCTTCACCAATTCCTTAGTCTTTTTAACATTTCCAGTTAGAAGCACTTCATCTGAGTTCAAAAGACCTTTTCCCCATAGCAATAATTTGAAATATGTGTTATCAAATCTGATTGGTGATGCAACATCTAGAGGAGAAATATTATTGTCTCCACCACTTGTTGGACAAATTGATTTTAATCCATTGTAGTAAGTTTTCTCTAGAGTTACATCTGGTAAATTGTCACCTTTTTTATTGTATAACCTTTGTTTAAATGACACACATCTTGCCATACCTATAGTGTGCCCTCCTGTTTAGGCATTAAAAAAAATTAACATATATAAGTGTGTTCGAAAAAATAACTTTTATGTATCGAATACAATTTGTATAAAATTGATATAACTTACCAGAAAGAGCAACAAGGTCTTGTTCATTAAGACCTTGTTTATTGAAGAGGTTTATAAGATTTTGGATTGTTGAGTTTGGTGCTGGAATATTTATATTTGCTTTGTTGAAATTTGCTGTCTTTGAGTCTCTTCTTCCTAGTGGTACTTCCCAATATGGTCCACCACTCTATTAATTCCAACATATTAAGTAACACATTATTATGAGCAAAAATCTTGAATTGACTAGTACTTAATTAATTGCTATATTCTACTACTAGCTATGTGAGAATTTTTTTAATGTGATTTTACTGTTATAGTAAATAAAATTCAGTTATAATATATGAGAATAACCCAATAAATCTTTGTAAAAGTTTTGTTTAAAGACAAAACGATTGCAATCGATGTAAAAAATGTACTAACTTTGAATGACATGTACACAAATGTTGTCAGACTTTTCAAAAGTGTAGTCACATATGTAAGATCCTCCAAAAAAAATAATCAATACACTAATTTTGGAGGATCCATACATGTATGTTGTCAGGCTTCCCAAAAGTGTTTTGATATCCGTGTATGATCATCCAAAAATGCACTAGCTTTATGGAATCTGACATGCACATGTTGTTCGGATTTTCGAAAAATATTGTTGTACATTGCACAGGGTATAAGATCCTCTAAATTTGCATTAACTTTTAAAGGATCAAACACATATATATCAATATTTGTGAAGAATTCGAGCAACATAGACAGCAATCATTTTCATGTATCTATTTTAAAGATGGAATGAGAAAGAAATGTTGGAGTTTAGATGTATGCTTACTAGGACAACAGAGTCACGAGCAGCAAGGGCTAGAATATCAGCACAAGACACGGTGTGAGGACAAACTTGTTCTAATTTAGCTTTGATTTCATCAATTACTTCATATCCCCTTAGAGAATTCTTGTTTGGTCCTGCTTCCTTTTCACTTTTGAATGCACTATTTTTATCCAATAAAATCGATGCATCACAACCCTACAACACAAGTATAAAAAAATTAAATTATTGAGGGGATAGGTCCAAATTTAGCATCTTAACATTTCAATTTACCATTCATTATATTTTGGAGTCATTTATACCATAATCGTCTCGTATTTGTCCTTGACTTTAATAGATCTTTAGTAGTGGACGAGACGTATTAGGGAGATATATATGAAACGAATTACTAAAGACATGATATGAATGATCCCAGAATATAACGTATAGTATACGAAAATGTGTGTAAATGCTTATACCTGAACGAAGCAATCATGAAAATGAAGTCTAAGCAAAGAAGCAGCCATTCTTGGATCTTTAACAATTGCCTCTTCTAAAACAGACATTACAATTTCATTTGCTTGAGGACATGAGATTTGGTACAATTCTGGGAATAGACCACCATAATTATTGGAACTAGAAACTGGAAAGGCTTGGAATATTGCACAAGATAAAATAAACATTACTAGTCCAAGAGAAGCCATATTATAAATTGGTGACTGAGAAATTGAAAAATCAAATTGTTGTATGATGATTTTAATTACAAATGCATGGAAATATTTATAGAGTTTTTTTGTGACCAAATCAACTAACTAGTCTATTACCAAATCCTCTAATAATAGTAAGTTAGATTACATTTCATGATAGTCAACTCAATTTTTACATACCTTATAGGAAATTAATCTCTCTTTTATTAAGCGAAGTGAGCCTTGGTGCAACAATAAAGTTGTCTCTATGTGACCTATAGGCAACAGATTCGAGACGTGAAAATAGACACATTAGGTTAGGCTTTCTACATCACACTTCTTAGAATCCAAACCTTTCCCATACCGTGCTTATAACGTAGAATGATTTGTGCACCAAATTTTTTGTCAAGTGTTTTTAGTTTGAGTTCTAGTTCTACCTGCTCCAATGAACAAAATATGAAATAAATATAATACGTCAACCACGTTATAGAGTTTGAACAACTTTTGAACTTTTCTTGTCTTGGCTATTACTTCAAAAGGTTGCAATTGCAATTCCAATTGATTGCCTGAATAATATATCTTGTAAAAATGAGGATTAGTTCAAGTTTGTAATTAATTAAGAAATTAAGTATACAGATTTGGACAAATTTATAGGATCTTGCTAATCCACTCAAATCGCACGATTCTTCTTTAAATAAAGTAATTAGCTACTGATGATTCTTAATCACTAATACATAAACCGCTTGTTTAGGTCTATGTGATAAATTGGGTTATCACATAAAGTAACGGCTTGTTTACTGTTTCGAATACTACTACTCAACCATATGTGAGTTGATTTTGATATTGCTCCATGCAAACCAAAAAGAAAGAAACGGTAAGTTATGAGTTCGATAAAATTTAATAATTTACCTCAAATTTCTATGTTTGTGTTGTAAGATTCATGTAAAATGTATAAATAATTTATACAGAGTAATGTATGATTTTCAAACCACGGACAAAAATGCCTTAGATTTCAAACAAGCTAGAATCGACTATATCATTTCGATTATGTCGCTTCATTTAACTCATCTCACACTACTATATATTATACAAAGTAAAAATAGTGTACATTATAAATCTACTGATGGGACTACAAGACTTCCTAAAAGAAATATGAGCTTAAGTAAATGTACTAACATGACTTTTAGACACAGAAGAAAGCTACTACTACAAATTAAAATCATCTTGCTGATAAAACAGAACATTCTCATACAGCTCACATAGACAAACCAGGTCAAACTGTGCATGTCACGCGATCAACTGTTTAGGAATATTAGGTCAATTTGTACAATGGGGAGAAGGAACAGTCTAACAAAGTAGTTATGTGTGACGAGATATTTATATGTACAGAAGCAGCAGTTAGTGAGAACAGAGGCACAAACAATGTGTACCAGTCTGGCATTAATTCCTTTGAACAAGCATGCAGGCTTTTTCTTCAGTAAACGGACTGCTGATGTGAGGAGATGGACGACTTCTAGTGATTCTTGTTTACTATTGTTATGCATATTTGTCAGAAGCCACAATCTGGAGATTCTTGTGTTGGGAATTTCACATTCATCTACTTAAGTTTCAATTTATGCTGGCCGTAATCATGATGTGCTTGTGTTATTGCCCTTCAAGTATATGTATTTTGGTGACTTGAAGCAATTATGATACACACATTTGCCTCATAGGAGTTAGAAGCCTTGCAAATCGGAGGGGAACATGTGCTCTCACCAGAGTTCCTTTCTCAGTGTATTCCTATAAAATCAAAAAGAAAATACAAGATGAAAATTCTGTCTTATAATCTGGGATAGTAGGCAATGTTGGTACCATTTTGTCAATATTATCTCCAAATTGCTTGGACTAATGCAGGAAATGAAAGAAATGGATTTGTGTCACTGTCGGTATGCTTGTCTTTCTCATGTAGTTTGTGACTAGGCTATTGGCACACAAATCCTCCTATTCTTAACCAGAATTCTAGAGCTCTATTGTAGAACAATACGGAGTGAGTTCATGGTGATACAACAGCCACGCCTCAATCCAAGCTAGTTTCATAGTGATAGTAGCAAAAAAAAACCCAACTATCTCATGAACAAGGACACTTCCAAACTTCAACATAAGTGACAAGATAGGTGGGGATTCGTCACTCTCACTTCCCTTAAAGTTTATAGAAGTGCAAAAAGTGTGTGGGTGGAGGGGGTGGGGGACAAGTGAAGGGCTAAATGCAATGGGGAAGACATTTGAAAATGACTAGTACTTTTAAATTACTAAGATTATGTGGCTTACAGTTCTCTCAACCATTCCAACTTGATGTATCGTACTGAGGAGTTCCCCTTTATCAAATGGGATCAAGGCTTCCACCCATACCATTGCATCCTGCCAAACAAGTAAAGCTCTATCCATCAAAATCAAACCGTTCCTAAAACTATTGATTAATCATTATCCTCTAGCTAGACAGCATTGTATATGCCTTATTTTCTTTTGGAGAAAATAAAAAAAGCCATATACCTTTAGTCTATTCTGGATTTCATTGCAGAATTCATCCAACCCTTCACCAGTTAAAGCAGAAACGCAAACCACATCGTTTCTCGTCTTGGCTTCTAACTTGATTTTCTCTGGATCTTCAGCTTTATCAAACTGTCAAAAGATAGTTGTCCGATTACATAGTAGTTTCAGCTTCAGAAGTCAGGTTGATCACATACTAACAATCTTTATCAGCAAATGTTATCTATTGTGATTTGTGGTAAATGGGAAAGAAAGGGAAAATGATACCAGTTTAAGTTTATGCATAGAAGACGCTGATCTATGCCACATTCAAACCTAGACCATCTAGTTTAGGCAGGAAAAACAATATTTTTTTCAATGTGCACTGAGGTCAGTGAGGAAAGGACAAACGACGCATATTTTACACGAAGGAAATTTTTTTAAAGTAAAATGACAATTCTTGTACAGTAAGCATCATTAAACAGTAGTCAGCGGACAATAAACCAACAACATTCAACATTAACAGGGAACGGCATAAAAAGAAAGGGTTGCAGGTTCAACACAAGAATCTAGCAAAAAATATCATGATCAGTTGGAGGAAGAACAAACCAATCAACAAGAAGATGGCTTAGGATTAAGGAAGTAGAGTGCTCACTGCAAATAAAACAGTATTCAAACTAAATGACATTCAACACAAATACCTTGTTCCACAACATCAACTTTGGAATTGATGATGTATCCAGTTCTGAAAGAACTTTCTCCACAGCTTCTATCTGTTGCTCTGCGAGTGGGTGACTAAACAAGATGGCAAAAGAAGATAAGGAGCTTACGTTGGACGTTGTATTAAGAACTCACTCTATCAAATGGATTTACTTTACCTGATGTCCGCCACATGCACTAAAATTGAAGACTCAGCGATTTCTTCAAGTGTTGCCCTAAAGGCTGCAACCTATTGTAAGAAAAACCATATAAAAGACCGATTTCATAATATCTTAACTTATTAAATGAGCCTATGTTGAAACTTGTCTTTAGCAAGAAGATGTAAAAGATGAACTATCTGTTCAAAGTTGCAAAGGTATTTACCAGAGTTGTCGGTAATTTTTGGATGAAGCCAACTGTATCTGTAAGCAGAAACTCCTTCCCATTCTTCATCTGGCTCAGAAGAGTTGACAACAAGCACAATACATTACAACCATACAGAAAACTAATTATACTTATAATGCGGATACGATACAGATGCACATAATTTTCAGCCAACGAGGAATTTATGTGCTTGAAAAGGGCACCAAATATAGGAAACATGTCCAAGCAATGAGTTGAGCTGTCATGAGGGTTAATCCTCAGTCATTATCCTCACCTGCACCCTTCTTGTAGTAGGATCAAGTGTAGCGAATAATCGGTCCTCCGCAAGAACATCAGCCCCAGTCAACTGGTTAAGAAGTGTACTTTTTCCGGCATTTGTGTATCCAACCTAAAACAATAAGCACTTACATATAAATTATCCATTCTCTTGAGCATGGTGTACAAACATTCTACAAAAGACAAATTCCATACCAAAGATACAACAGGGACAGGTACAGAGACACGACGGTTCCTGTATTGTTTTCGATGCTTCCGAACAGATTCTAGCTCTTTTTTTAGTACACCAATCTGCAAAAGGTTATAGTAAAATCTAAAGTTAATCATAGCAAGGTGCAAACAACAACATACCCAGTGTGATCCCATCCCACAGGAAAAGGGTGCAAACAACATACCCAGTGTGATCCCATCCCACAGAAGAAAGGTGCAAACAACAGCATACTAAGTGTGATCCCACAAGAGAAAGGTGCAAAAGCGACCCAAAAAAAATGTACCTCACATTTACACATTATTAACATGAAAGAAAGAGTAGAGAACTCCAAAAACAAATGGAATATAGAACTATGACAAAGAGGGTTATAAATAAAAGGAAAAAGCAGGTTCATCCACTTCTCCGGGTAATTATCGATACGAATCAGGAGCTCTGACAGAGGAAGGCAATCATGACTTATTGGTTTAATCTTAAAAGCAGGGTCATCACCACGAGACCCGGTGCAACTAAGCCAAGGAATTTCACTATTCATAGAGGTCTCATTAACTTTTGCATGGTCAGATAAGCAACAAGATGGAAAAACAATACCGACAGAAAGGACAAGATCTGTTTTCAATTAAAGTTTCGGCTATGCATCAGTGAACTTTTTGTATACCATCTCATTAAAATTTGATGCAAGCTGGTGCTCGCACGAAGCATTTTGCTGTTGAAATTCGGAAGATGCCAAAAGCATGCCACCGAAAGGCCACTAGAATATGACTAAAGCCAATAGCGTTTTGAAAGCTATGATAGGCAAAAATTCAGAAACCAATAATCAAAACTCACTACAGTCCAACCTCTACAATTGTCCAGAAAATTAATGAATATAGAGGGTTAATATCTAGCTCTAGTTCAATTTGGATGGACCAAAAGTTAATTACAATATACATAAAAAATTTATGCTAAATCAGTAAAAATTGCTTACTTGAGTACGTAAAATTCTCTTGTCTACTTCGATCTGTTTTTCACCCATACCCTTGACCTGCCCTCCAGCTTGACGCTCAAGGTGAGTCCACATACGGGTTAGCCGTGGTAATTGGTATTCCATTTGTGCCAATGACACCTGAAAAAATTCAACTGGTTATGTAAAAGTGCAAAAACTTTCAGGATGCAATACCGACAACAATAGTGGACTTGCCTGTAAAGATGCTTCACGGGTTGCTGCACGCTGGTTGAAAATATCCAGTATGAGAGCAGTGCGATCACACACTCTAACATCTCCACCAAAAGCCTTCTCCAAATTACGCAATTGTCTAAAAAGAGCATCATAAAACAATCAGCCTATTGATTGCCACAAGTTGAATTTACCCTTTTTCAAGTATAGAATTCGATGAAGCACTACCAATTAGATATAAATATTAACCAAGCACAAGTAGCCAGAGTGGATAAAAAACTGCATAAGACCGAAAGCATTGCAGGAAAAAAGGTAAAATACAAAACAGAATATTACAGAATATAACAGCAACGTTCTTGCAAGAATAATAATCATGTAATGGGAAAAAAATTGCTGAGAAATACCCTGGTGAAAGTTCATCATCAAATATAACAGTCTCAACATCAAATGCACGAATTGCGCTTTTGATTTCTGAAACCTTCCCAGATCCTATGTAAGTCCTCGGATTGGGAGAAGATAGCCTATAAGAAAAGAAAAGAGTAAGCTGAGCCAAAAGAAATTTAACAGGAAAAGAAAATAATGTATTCTCTTGCATCTTGACAGTACCATCCCAGTAAGTGTAAAGAATAAATAAATGAGATAATGAGGAAAACAAGTTCTATGATTGCACAACCCAGATCCCACGCCATAAACAAGGTAAAAATATTTTTGTGACAACTCCAAGTTAAACAACTGTAAGACGACATGTCTATGCAGTTAAAGTGAGCTCTATGATTAGTGGACCTTAAACTATTTACATTTTGATCTATATAGGATTATACTTACCAGGACTTATGAAGCTAAGGTTATACAAACCATCACTGGTATATCAGAAATGAATATAGTACCAATTCTTACTTCTGATATGTAGAATCAACAACCAGTAGTCCAGCAGTATCAGCCAGCTGAGCCAATTCCTTGAGTGATTCCTCTATACCAAATGAATCTTCTGTATCACCTTTGCACGCAACACCCACTAGGTAGGCTTTCTCTTCAAAAACCTAAAGCAGCAAAAAACTGAGTCCAAGAATAGAAAGGCAGAGTACATGAAAAATTTGGTTGGCATTCCTAAAACTGCTTTTTGCATTGGAAAATCAACAAAAGGAACAAAAAAAAGTCATATGCCATATCAAAAAACTTATGCATACCAATAAATACATAACATGCATCATTCTTTTCACTTAAACTTGTATGGATATATCATGGTTAATTTTGCACACAATGTAAAATTTAAAAATGAAAATCTATCAATGCTTATTCACTTACCCTTATACTCCACACAAAAGATTAGCACCATTTATGTTTGAAGACTAGCACCACACAAAAGACTCATTTACTATAGGAATGACAAAAGAAAAGAAAACATATCACAGCTTGTCTTGTGATTAATGCTCTTCCTAGTGTTTTTTTCTTTCGATTCTCATCCGGTGTCCAGTATTAGTATTGGAGCCCGACTAATCCGGATAAATTAACTAAACTTAGTGTATGCATAGGGCTGCTGATAAACTTTTCTCTATGTAAATATTATATGCTCATTAAAATCAACTTATTCATACAAAGCAGAGGGAAATAGCAAATAAAATACAATACTTCAACCTGCTAAGATTTAGCCCTAGAAAATAGAAAAAAATAAAATTCGAAAAAATAATCTCACCTCTCTACCATTACGTAGCTTGAATCTACTAGCGTTTTCATCTTCCTCATCCAATTTTTCCTTGTTCTCACTCTTACTTATCCAAGTTTGAGCTTTTTCTTCAGCTGCAACACTAGCAACTCCATTTTCTACTTCATTAACCTCAGTTTCCGGAACTGTTTCCTCTTCAATTACTGGATTTCGCACCGATAAGCTGTCGTCCGGCGATAGAACTCCGATTTCTTCTCCGACTGCTTTAATGCATCCACGGTAACTGTACTTTGTTTGGATTAGCTTAGTGAAGGAAACGGGTCGGGTACGGGTCTGAACCCATCGGAAATCGGACTCCGGGAAGAGAATGGATGGTTTCAAATTGGAGCAGAAGCATAAACTCATGATCAAAGGGATTTTTTTTGTGGATATTATGCCGTATTCTATTTTAAGCTTTAATATCTTGAGTCGTATTTTTGTTTAAAAATCCATATTTTATTATTTTTATCGGCTATTATTAATAGTGACAAAAATGGTTCAAATGCAGTTTTAGCAACAATACGGAAAAAATAAATATAATGTTTTTCCGCTTCTTATATCGGAGAGCTTGATAGAAAATTTAAATAGTAATACAGGAGACGGAAGATATTTTATTATACAAGAGGAATATTATTACTACATGTTTCATTAGTAACATTCCCTTGAGATGTTAATGCGGATTTTGCTTAATTTTTTCTCTATATTATGAAGATTCATCATAAATTTAATAATATGAACAAGCTCACACGGATCAAGAGGACGTTAGTCTTTTTCTTCTCTTTTAGTTTGGGGGAGTAGCACTTATCTAGTAATGTTTGTAAATTTGTTAACAATGCATGCAAAAGCTTAACCTTTTAACGTGGAATAAGGCTACCACATAAAGCCTATATATATAGTACTAAACATAAAAATTTGAGACAATATAGTAAAAAGCATTACAATTTTCAGAAACTATTACTATACTACTACTATTTCTTAACATCATCAAGTACTAAAGAGTACAATAAATGCCTTCCATTTCAGGCTACATTTTTTTGTTTTTCTAACATGTGTTCCAATTGCCACCTACCTTGTACTTCTTCAACTTTTCTCCCAATCCTTCAATTAATTCCAACTCTGTAAAACCATAGTATTATTACATCAAATAAAATATATTACTCATTCTTCCAACTTCAACCCCTAACATCACAAAAGAGAAAAAACAAACATTCAATCAGTTGATTATGATAATAGTCGTGACTATAAACAGACTTGTAACTAAAGACTAAAGACAAATTCAAAAGATTAATGACCATTATGACTGAGAGTTTTGCCTTTTTGAGCGCGTAAGCTAGAAAATGACCAATTACACCCTATATGAAAGGGATAAATATTTAAATTTTGTTTTTTGAGCTTGAGTTTGATTGCTTACTTCATTCTTCTGCAGAATCAGTAACACCTTCTCTGTTCAACAAACTATCTGATTCAACTGAAGATTCTGCAAATTCTTCCTTATACATTTCCTCAATCATGGGCTTCCATAGCCTAACTCGCGCGTTAATAAACCAGTTGGAAACCTTATAACAAGATCATCATAATACTAAATTAAATTATGAATATTGACTATTCGAAATGTTATGCCAAACTATATGTTCATAATTACCTGATTTTTTGATAAGCCTGTTTGAGATGATAACATAAGCTTTTCAGAGTCATTTGGATATCTGCTTAAGAAAGACCATCATTTAATAGAATACAAGTTACTATAAATGTTGCAGACATACAAATTAAGCTTTTAGATGAGATGATCAGAGTACATACGGATGGAGAAAGTGTTCGAATAGCCAAGAACGAAGAATTGTCACTGATGTCTCTGGCAATCCTCTAATTGGTCGCCAAGCTTGTCGATTACCTTGAATGATTCCAAGTTGCTGAAGAGATATCCTGTTCTGCAGAGTTTCTTTCTCAAAAAGACTCAAATGTGACAAGCCACTGCTAATTTTCGGCACGTCTCGTAGCATTTTTTGTCTAATGACATTAATTTGAGATATGATGGCATCTCTTAAGCAGCAAAAATGTCTAGACATTGCTTGAAGTGCAAGTGCTGTGTAAGCTTTCCCTGCTCCAAATCCTGCTATTACCTCAAATGTTGAAGTAACTTCTTCCATATGTTGATAATATTGCTCATATCTCCTTTCCACCTGAAAAATCAGCATTAGTAATGTTATAAACCAAATCAAAATATGTGTCGTTTAGTAGAGTGTATAAGAATAGATTAATAATGATGAGATTAGTTATACATAGAGGGAAAACCCTACCAAACAAAGGATTAAATAATATATATGATGACTAATACATGTACTATACTAGATACATCCTAATAAACGACCTCTTAAGCTTTTAGACGAGATGGAATAATCAAGAATTCTGGTGTTATATTTGCTTACCTCTTCCAACAAGACTATGAGCTTCATGATTTTAACATAAAGTTCATGTCTTTCATTGAACAATTCATTGCTTGGTGGGATTTCTCCTTTCAACATAGCGCGAAGGCTTAAAGATCCTTTCTTGCTATTACGCGATAATCGCCTAATAAACTTCTCATTACTTGAATCAATAGTCTTGCCACCAATACAAACCAATTCCTCCAACAGAGACTGAGTTGGTTTCAAGTACTTTGAGTTACCAATAGCAGAAACAAAAGATTCAGTTCCACAAACATTCGAAAAAGATTGATTCATTGCAGCTGCAGAGAAAGAATACTCATTGTTCCTTTGGTCAATTTCTTGGTTCATATAACTAGGATTAGTAAAACTTGAAACAAGTGAATGTGAACCTAAAGAAAGTGAGAGTCTTTGTGCTTGTTGGTTAGTATTAGCATCATGTGAAGCTCCAAGAAGATCCATCAAATGTCTACTATGGTTAACATCATGAGAATCAGTAGTAAAATCAGGATGATTAACAAACTCTATGGATCTAGAAAGTCCACCATGAGGCTGATAGGCAGTAGTAGTATCAGATTGATACATGTCAAAATGTTGGCTTCCAATTTGACTAGTCATGATGGAGTCTGAGTTTATAAATTGATGTAAAATGCTTGAGTGTGAAGGTGGGGGTGAGTCTTTTGAAACCATTTTAGCTATAGAGTTCACAAAAATCAATGATCAAGAAATGTTGAACACTAGGAACCTATGCATTGCAAAGTATCCAAACAAGAAGGGGCTAAAAAGGGAGAACAACTAACATGAGAAAGTCCTTTTAAGTACTTGTATATAGTTGTATTATATACTCCCTCCCTCTGTCTCAATTTAAGTGTCTTAGTTAAATTGAGCACGAAGTTTAAGAAATAAAGATAAACTTTTGAATCTTGTTATCGACTTGATAAACAAGAGTCAGTAAAAGTAAGACACTTAAATTGAGACGACCGACAAAAAGAAAAAAAAAAACACAAGTTTATGAATAATAGAAACATGACATACTTCATTGAATGAAGAAAGCAAAGATTCCCCTGCATGCACTCTTTATTTTCTGTCTCTGAAGTTTAGCATACCCTATACACTAGCAGCTGAAAGCTATAGAACCTATAGTACAATAGACCTTCTTTCAAGTTCATAAAAAAACAAGTAAAAGTATTGAACTATCCAAGCAAAAAATGCTGAAAATGACATGAATTTATGGTCCCCCACACTTATTTTTTTTCCCTTGGCTAGTAAAAAAAAAAAAAAGTACATAACTGTTGCATTTCTTTGGGACACTCAAAAAGCACATTGAGAGGGGGTTAGATAGAAAGGAAACAAAAGCAAATATAGATGATAGCAGTTTTGTGCTGAATAGATTTGTGTCATATGGGAGAAAAAAAGAAGGAAAAAAGTAAAGTGTCTTTTGCACACTCCCAGTCTTAAGATTGTCTACTTGTGAATCTGTGATAATATATATATATATATATATATATATATTGGAATATTTAACTTATTTTTCCTGTTTTGCTGTTGTTTATTTTATCTTACATAAAGATGTTGAAAGGACACTGTATGCAGAATCCTTCCAATGGAAAGTGTGTCTATCAAACCAATGCCTCTTATACTTAACTTTCTCTTCTTTTCTCTTTTAAAACGAGTGTCGAGAGCATTGGCGTAACTGATAAAGTTGTTGTCATAAGAGATTCAAGTTGTGAAAACAATTTCTCGCAGAAATGTAGCGTAAGGGTGCGTACAAATTTATCCTTTTGTCTCTATAATAATGTACAAATCTTATCAAATAGGGTTTTTGAAGATTTGATTGAGATTGTATCACTATGGATGGTATGGGGTGCTTATGTGATTGATTGGGTTTGGACAGTTTGATTGAATTCCTTTGTCAAAAATATATAGATTTTGAAAAAAATATATAGTCTCACTCGTTTCAATTTGTATGTCATCTATTTCCTTTTTTGACAACTCTTTAATTTTGATTTCTCACATATCATGTTTAAAACCACAAAATTAAAGGATATTTTGATACATTCTACCAATCCTTAGTTTAAGATTCACAAGATTCAAAACCTGATGAAGGTGCTCAACAACTTGAGCAAACCTCACTTGTTGGAAAAGCTAATTAAGAAAAAAGATGATTTAAGTGGCATGTATATTAAAAATTCTTGCTCGACCACTAATTTGGAAGTTTGGTTAGTTGTGAACTTGTGATGGTGGTGTAATGATTACTATCTTTGTTCTATTGGCCTTTCCAGTTGTCACTCTCTCATTCCTTAATTATATTGGTTGCTAGAAACCTACTAAAGGCCCACTCACTGATTAAAGTGTCTGCCACAAATCTGAAGGGCTGAATGAATTTTATCAGCAGAAAGTTGTGCTTTCATTGTAATCTTCTTTGGTGAATACTAACATCATCAAAAAGATTCACTTTTCACCCTTTGAATCATAATGGCAAGTTACACAATAAAAATATAGTGACAAAAATTAACACCACACCAAAATATGAGTGCTAGAGAGTAGTAGTGTACAGGTACAAATCTAATGTTACAGAAAAGATTGTCAATCTTAAAACTCAAAGCCCATGGCCTCCACAATCTACAAGTCATCAAAACCTGTACAAACTCTGAATAGAGGAAACAAATAAGTGCAATCACAAAATAAGTAACAACAACAAATCCAATGTAGTCTCCTGAGTAAAGTGTGGAGAGGGTAGAAGTGTACGTAGACCTAATAATCTCTCCCCGAAATAAGTATAAGAGAAAAAAAATCATTTTTTTATCTTAAGTGCAACTCCAAGTATCTCTCTACACTTGTGTCTGAGTTTTTCTTACTTTATTCGAGGGCTGAAACGAAGTGTTTCTTGAACAAAGGATGATGTTGACCTCCTTGCAATGTATTTGATCTCCGAGAAAATCTGGCAGTAGACTAGCACTTCAGATTGATCATGAGGAAGAACGTCTCCTGATCACTCAATATTCAAGAATCCATACACTAATGGTGGAACAGAAACTTACAATTTCATATTCTCTGCAAGCTTTATTCTCATATTCAAATACAAAATTACAATATATGTATATCAATTGAGGATTCTATCTCTAGACTAACATTCACAATGTCCTCACTATTATACAGATGGATTATCCAATAGTATATTTACATAATTGGTAACCCACTTCTCGTTGATACAATAAGTGGAAAAAAGTCTTATAACCAATATATGCAAGATATCAGTTTTTTACACTACAAAATCGGATAGAAGATGAGGACCTGAGAACCTTTCTTGCTGGTTTACTGGATCGATATAGTAGTACTCACCTTTACCAATGTCCACATGAGTAGAATCTGTCTTCTCGTCCTGTCTTAACTGTGGCCTACCAGACATTGGCTGCTGGTCCATTTGACTGTTTTGCAGACGCAGAGCGAGTGATACTTGATTGCCCATTATGTCACCTAACATGGAAGGATGGTATGTATTGACAGCACCAATGATGCTTCCATCACTAGTCGGTTTAGGACCAAAGCCGTGAGCAATAGGAATTTGTTCGCTCTGCAACTTACTTGATCCACAATCAATCCTCTCATGTTCATAAACACCGTCTTGGAAGCTAAATTTGGTTGTAAATGAATTGTTGTTCACATTAGTAACAATATTACTTGACTCGTCAGATGGATCGAGATGACTGCAGTTAGCAGCTGGAGTAGTAAAGCTTTCTGGAATCTCTTCTCCTGTGTTTTCAGCCATTGACTTCTCTTTGGAGTCTAGTGGTACTCGTTCTGGTGAAGCTCCGGATCCTGCTTCTGCCACACCAAACTCCTCCTTATACATATCTTCAATCATGGGCTTCCAAAGGCGCACTCGAGCATTTATGAACCAGTTTGCCACCTGACTCAAGCACGAGTTTCATTAGTTAGATAGCTGACTATTACTTGAGCATTAAGATGTCTACTTAAACTCAATGCCAAGTTCAATATTGAACTTACAATTAAGGTATACAGTTAGAATGTTATATGAAAATACACGGAGATAGGTTGTCCGAGAATCTTTATACAGTGTAATTGGAACAAATGTTTGATCCAAAATCAATACTAGATTTGTCAGTTCCATACAAAGAAGAGTGTTGAGTTACTTTTATGCTTCAAAGTGGAAAAAGCCATGGATTAACATACCTGACTTCTCGTTAAACCTGTCTGCCTTGCCAGCATGATTTTCTCGGAATCTTTTGGGTAGCTGAAGAAACACCAAAACTAAAATGAATCAGAATGCATGTTAACAGATGACAAGTCACTCGGAAAAAATGAAGAGGAGAGAATGAGAGTCATACGGATGGAGGAAATGTTCAAAAAGCCAAGCACGAAGGACTGAAACAGCAGTCTCTGGAAGGCCCCTCTGTGGCCTCCAAGGCTGGCGCATCATACCAAATTGCTGCAGGGACCTTTGCTGCCTCAATTGCTGGTCCACATAACGGAGACGATATAACCTTTCCCCTTGACTATCACCCTGCTCCCCCAAGCTTCGACGAGTAACTTGTATCTGCTTCTTGATTGCGTCCCTCAAGCAGCGAAACTGGCGAGATATGGTTTTAAGGGCAAGTGATGTGTACGGTTTAGCTGCACCAAGTCCAGCAACCATCTCAAATGAAGATACCACTACTTGCATCTGCTGGTAATATTCTTTGTATCTCCTATCCACCTACAACAAAATTATAATCACAATTGACAAGGTATCTTTGAGACAATTTTTCCGCATCCATATAAAAGATAGAGGTCAAGTAGAAACTGAATTAGTCAAAGAATGTACAAAGAATTTATATAGCAAGCACTTAAGTAGCACAACAAATGGAAACTTTGAAACAAAACCTGTTCATGATTTCAAAACTGGGATAGAAATATTTTAAGTGCTCGAAATTTCTTCCCATTTTTTCAGTCAAAGACACAAACAGATCCTCTTAATAAAAGAAATATTTTTTTTGGAGATTTAATTCTTCTGAAGACTATTTCCAGTAGAGTTATTTGGAGCTAATGTTAAAAAAGACTTGCAAAGCACAAAAACAATGGCTTTGGACATGCTCTGTGTTCAACATCTGTGAAAGAACAACAATTTTCAGAGAAGTCCTTCGTCAATATATGACAAATTTACCGACAATGCAAATGCTTTATGGATATTTAGGAGCAACGGAAGATTAGAGGAACATCCTAATTGTGCAATTCAACCAGATGTTAAAGTCTATAGGTGAGGAATACAAAGATAAAAAAGAAGGAATGTAGAGCCTCAGTAGTCACATAGAAGGAATTCATGTCTAGGCTAGAGCCGAACAAATTCCAAGTTCATTTTCCTAGTCAGTTTTTACCTCTAACACATTATTTGTCAAAACCAAAATACAAATAAATCAGCTTGGACGTGCATCCATGCTAAGAGATCAGTGCGACATGTATCTATAGGCATTACAAGCAAGAAATTTACCTCATCTAACATCGAAAAGAGCTTTGTCATCTTGCTCTCAAGATCGTGTCGTTCTGTAGCTGAAAGTTCACCTTTAGTTGAATTATTATGATCACCAGATATACCAGTAGCTGAACTACTAGATTTAAAATCAGCTTCTTCTGAACGATCACGGCTGAGCAAATTGAAGTTACGTAGTTTATCTGATTGTTTTAGAGCTTCTTGAACATTAACTACTTCATCAAGCAAATCTTGAACAGCCTTTAGATATTTGGAATTGTAAATGGCTGCTGCAGCTCCTGATCCTACATGCGAATGTACACCAGAGTTTAATTCTCTAAGGGTCATGGAGCTTTGGGGATTATTTGCAGCTCTAGTTCCTCCAGCTAGATCAAATGACAAGTACTCAGCAACTTTAGATTCCTTGTTTTCCGATCCCTGCTCCGAGTGCAAAACATGGGTACCCACTAGAGAAGATAGACTAGAATTCGTATAGTCATCTTGATATGAATACACATGAAGCGAAGGAGGAACTTGTGTACCCAAACTAAGAGATAATCCTTGATTTTGAAGGCTTTGTTCACCGTTAGGCACAAGAAGCTGTTTTATTGGAAAAGAATGAGGATCCATCATAATTGAGTTCTCCAAAAAGTTTGGTACAGCATTCACCACCCTACCAATTGGTTGCATACCTCCTGATTCACTGGTTGGTGGAATGAATAACATCTCATCTTTGCCTTTCATTGTTTGAACTTCACCATAGTTTTGACCAGGCAACTCCGAATATGAGACTGACGCAGAATGCTGGTTTAGATGAACCGGACTATCAGAAAGACCAGTTGACTGATAAGAAGCAAATTTCTGGTCTGGCAAAAAAGACATTGGCAAGACCTCTCTTTGATTGGACAAATTTGAATAGTAAGCAGACATTATATCTATTCCCTATTTATGTCTCGATAATCACAGGTTTCTCCTCGAATCACTCGCTTGAACTACAAATCATTAGCCTCTTGTTGGAAGAAATTCTTTAGGAACTGTCAATGAAGACGAAAACAGAATTCAGCCAACATGTTCCTCATAGCAACGAAAACCAAGTTTCGAAGAAACAGTATCATCAATTAACTACTTAATATCAGAAACAACATCAAAACATGTTTTAGACAAGTGAGGCTTGCTCAAGTGTTTGAACACCAATACTAATTCTAGTCGCGCTAGAGGGTAAGTCAGAACACTATTGATCCTCTTGGGGGTAGGGAAAGACAAAGAATCATCAAAAGAAAGTTTGTTTCTTTTCCATCAGATTATCATAAAGATTAAGAATATGAAATGATCAAACACCACTACAACAACAGTAGGTATAGAAATTCCACCATATTAAAAAACAACAAAATCAAATTCCATCATCATAATCAAGAAAAGAACTTCATAACATTACTTAACTACACAAGTACTATAATAAAATATAGAAATGAAAAGGATAGGGCAAAGAATTGAAATTACCTGGAAAGTGAAAGAACAAATCTTTGTGCTTTCAATAGAGGGAGCACACACTGCACAGAGAAAAAGAAAGAGAGTGATTGAAAAAAAACACAACCCCTAATTGGCTCAAAACCAAAGCTTCCCAATATGGAGACAAAAAATAATCTCAAAGATCCTAAGCCCAACAACCCCTCCTTATCATTGAACAATGACACCAACCAAAAAAATATTCAAAAAACAAACAACAATCATGAAAAAAACAAGAAAAAGCAACTCCAACCTTCCATTCTTGAAATTACATCAAAACCAAAAACAATAATAATATATTCCTTTTCAATAATACCAAACTTTTCTCAAGTGGGGTCTCAAAGTACCACCTCAAAACTCAAAAAAAAAAACCAGAAGCTTCTTTTTTTTTTGAGGGGTTTTTCCTAAGAACAAAAAATTGGTATTGTGATGGTAGTTGTTTTTATCTTGGTGAGGAGAATATTGTGATTTTTTTTTATGGTTAAGGGTCTGAATCAGTAACCACCAGTTGGTAGACCTAAACCAAGAAAATAAAAATTTGATCTTTAGTCTTAAAACTAAACTATTAAACAAAGTTTGTTGTTCTTAGTAGTTACCAAAGTGTTGTTAAACAGTTTGATGATACAGCTTTGCTTTGGTTAGGTAGTTGCTTCTTTTTTTTCTACATATAATAATATTATATAATACAATGTATAGGTGTGATACACACCATACACTATGTATTTCTATATATCTCAAAATTCCCTTACGATGGGTCCCACCCTTAAAAATATAAAGGTGGGTCCTTGAGAACCCACCTGTTGTTCAGTGTTTGGAGGAGAAAGGTCTTTCCTGAAATAATGGAAATAATAATTGATACATTATTTTATTTTATGTTTGATTGTATTTTTATTTTGGAAATAAATAGGAGGTGTAATTTGATATTGGATTCTTGCTATACTTTTATACTAAATCAAATGTGGGACATCAACACCAAAATAAAATAAGTAAAACTAAGTGTTTCTATGTCCTAATTTATGCGATGAATTTTTCTTTTTAATCGCTATAAAAAAAAAAGTTATTTTTACATCATATCTTCATTTTTAACACTCTATAAATGAACCAAGAAAATTTAATGTACTAAATAATCCATGGACTATTAATTCCTTTTATCCTAGTCCACTAGTTCTTACATTTTAATTTTCAATTTAAGAAAAGAAAAATCTACCTATGTGTATTTCTATAACACAAAATTCCTCAAGAGTAGGGCCCTCATTATCCACCTGTTGTTCAGTGTGTGGAAAAGAGACGATTTGAAAAAAGTGGTAAGGAAGAAAACAATGACAAAAGTCACAAGTCTAAAGAGACGTGTATACAAAGGTATGGCTATAGACTCGAGTTTGAGCTTTGTTAATAAAGTCGTCTTTATTAAAAAAATATTTTCATCTTTATTTAAAAAAATTAATTTTAATAATATAATATTTAATATCATTTTAATTGAATCGAGCTTTAATTTGATGGCTATCAAACAAACGGACAATATCTTATGCGCATATTTCGGAAAATACAAAGCGGGTTACGTGTCTTTTCCAACTTTTCTATTTAATATAATAATAATGATTTGGAATTAAATGGTAGAAACTAGAAAGAATGTTATTCAAACATTACATTGTTTAAGTAGTATATTTACACATCAGTTTAGTACAATTGCACGTAATTATCTTTTTAAATTATAGGTATATATATATAGATAATCTGAGAAATTTTTATATTAAGTTGGTGTTTTGATATGACTTATTAAAATTTTTAATAACAAAAAAGTATTAAAAATTAAATAGAAAAAAGTGAAGTTGAAAGCTAGTTCACTTTGTGAGTTTTCTGTCAAATCGTTAAAATGAAAAGTTCATACTTCAAACTCCATTAATAGCGTAGTATTTGCTTCCTCTTTCATCTTCATCTGATGAAAATAATTGAAATTTGTGATTGAATACTTAAGAATTTTCATATTTCATAATTTTAAAACTTTTGATCTATGAATAGAAACCTAAATATCGCATATTATTATAAAATTTTTCAACTTGTCATATAAGTCTTGAATTGAAAAATGCGTGTTGTGACATAAGTTAACCTAATGGTAATTTTTTTTTTATAAAATATTAATAATTATTAAGGAGATTATTAATTTATTATTACAAAGTACACATCATCAGAATACATTTGATTAATTATGTCGTGACCAGCCGACCACTTTGGTAGTTTCCTTGGATCATGTGAATAGAAATATCTTTTTAGTTTTTTAGTGTGTGTTTATTTGTTTTAATATGTTAAGTTATGGATTATCAGTAAATTATATCTAGATTGCCAAATATTATGATGTAGCGATATGTATTATTTAACGTCTTGATAAAATAATCTCTAATTTAAATCATAAGTATGAAGTTAACTTAAGTCGAGAACATATTACCGCTCCTAAATTAGGATTTCGATTGAATGGATTTAGATTAATCGACCCCAAAATAGATATTGCGAAAAAAAAAGAAAGTGAATATTCTAAAGGCTACAATAATAGCTTAAGTTTTTAAAGCATTTGCCGACTTATTATTCCTCAAAGAAAGCGTAATAACAAAGTCCACAATAGTCAGCTTTTTCCATTCTTATATTGTAAAAGAGAGGATTTTTAATTAAATAAAAAAAATAAAAATGTTTTGACTTTGGAATAGAAAAACCCAAGGATTTTCTAAGAGAAACTTTAATTTAATTTTCTAAAAGAAAGAATTTTATTTTAGTGAAGATTTTTTTTATATTTATTTTTTGCTAAGAGAAATATTAAAAGAATATGTGTTAGAATTAATTTAGCAAATGACTGCTTGGAAAAGATTTTTAAAGGGTTTTTGTTACTTGCAAAAAGTCTAACACCAAAAGTGAAAAGTTGGTATAAAGAAAACTTGTAACTTTGCCACTTTCTGTTTGGTATAATGAAATAAAATGTCTCTCACAAAAATATATCTTGAAAAGTTTGGTCTGTAATTTTTTTTGGTTAAATATATATATTAAGGTAGGTAACTTCTTCTAGTAGAACAAGATGGAGATAACTTTTCAGTATTAAAAACATATTTTTTATATGAATATAAATACAAGTTGCTCAAACATGAGTTGAAACTGATTACAACAACAACGTATCCAGCATAATCACACAAGTATGGTCCAAAAAGAATAGAGTGTACTCGGACCTTACCCTGAGAGGTAGAGAGGCTTTTTTCTGATAGACCCTCAGCTCAAGAAAAGGTATATAAAAGCTTATAAAAAAAGAATAACGGAAGTGAAGAAATCATGACAATATACTACCAAAAGCATGACAAAGCCTCCTGGGAAAAGGAACAGTAACTACAATAAATAGCGTAATAATTGAAGCACAAGAGCAATAAATTGAAGGACAACAAAACTACAGGAGATGTGTTAAAACTGATTGTTCACTAATAATTCAATATACCAAAAATGGCACCTGACAAAGACTAACATAAAACTACTTGATCTGCCTCAAATGAGCGCGATTTTTGTACAAAAACTAATCGAAAAATGTTGACAGATACAAAATTGCAGCTCCAAGTACAATAAGAAGAAAAAACAAATCAGATGTGATATATGTGACTGCTTAACAAAGAATTGTTTGCTACTGTTGCTCTCTTACCAAATTTCATGTCATTTTCCTATAACAAGAAAGTTTTTAGCTCCATGGTATCCACATTAGTATAAACTTCAGTCAAACACATACTAAACAGTCATAGATAGTGTGCTGAACTCCATTTGCCTTAACTTGCACTCTGCTAATCATACGGACATGGAAGATAGCAGAAAACCTCTTTCCTAATCAAAGCAGTTGGAGAAAATATCAAACTGATCAACATCAAAGCAACCATAAACATAAGTTGTTACTTAAATTACAATGAAAGCAACAGAGTAATTTTTCCGTTTTCTTAATTTTGGGAGGATGGTGGGGTAGTGGTTGGGAGAGAGAAGGTAACAGACAAACAAGACACTCACCGGATAGAGTTAGTCTAGTCATCCTCTGATTCTAGTTGTCCTCCGAATTTCCTCAATGCAAGAGAATATATTGCTTTCCGTTTCATCAACTTTCCACTTGCTACCAACTTGACTGCCTGTGATCAAATGATATCTTTTAGGTAGTGAAGATCAAGGTTCAAATCATACAAAGACTAAGTGTTGCAATGAAAAACTTCTGCGATGTAAATATCACCTAACTACAAGTTGCATCTCAATGAACCGTTACAGAGCGTTATTAGGTAAACTCAGCCATGTCCATCAATTTGTTGCTAAATATTGTAAGATCCAGTATCATTGTCAAGTATATATTTATATCATTCTAGTTACATCCACTTAATGATATTTAGTTTCCTCCTTGCAGAAAAGAATATAAAACGATGTGCAAGGACCTGAGCAGCAAAACTGCTCTTCTATCTATAGACTTAAATCATCAGTAAAATGAGAGATCAGAGAGGTGTTTTGAGACAAATTTTCCATATAACAGAAATATCATTTACATATTTACTTGAAATTTGTTTTGATTTAATCAAGTTAACCACGAAAATGAGTAAAAAAAATAGGATTTACAACAAATTGATGTGACACAGCTTCTGAATTTTTGAGCAAGTGAATTTGCAGACATGGTTCTTTCATGGAATTAGACACAAAATTTTGATGGTAAAATGTAACTAAAGTAAACACCAAGAGAATGGGATGGTAGGTGGAGAGTTACTTATTAAACAAGATCATAAGTTACTGAAATTTCGGATAGTATAAGAAGGTAGAAACAAGGCAAAGTAGAAACAAAACTCGTGCTTAGAAAACAAAAAATAAGTATCAATGTTAGGCGACCCAAGAGAATTTTATTAACATCTCCAGAAAAGTTATTTATATAGACATAGTAGAAGGATCTTTTCAGTAATATCAAAGGTGCCTCCTCAATAGATTTTAATTCAATAGAGGATCATACTTCAAAGGTACTGAAATTTTGTATGGTATAAAAATATAGAAATTAGGCAAACGAGAAAGAAAATTCATGCTTATAGAACAAAATGGAAGTCTAACAATACAGCTGACCCATAAGAATTCCATTACATCTCCGGAAAAGTTATTTTTATGCAGAACGAATCTTTTCAGTAATATCCAAGGTGCCTACTCAATGTATTTTAACTCGACTAGTCCTCGTGTGTGGGTTTTTTATTCTCAGATATATTATAAAATATTGGAAACTCGATGGACTATAATCCTTCACAACCTAGAAGAAGAGAGCCAGCAAAAAAACCTTCCAAACCTTTACCAGAAATCAGAATGACCAAATAAATTTAAGAAAGTTGATCAAAATAAGTATGTAATTGACTCCTTAAGTCTCTCTGAACAACTTAGAATTAAGAGATTTTCAAGTTAAGTGTGGTAACTATTAATCTTAACTAAACTATGTGTTTGAATACCTATACAATCCTATTCTAACACTATGTAAACACTCAGGAAAATTTCGATTTCTCTACAGAGTAAGATCTGAAGAAACAAAATCTGAACACTGGGAAAAGTTAACTACCATTGAAAGAGAATGTCCCTCCGCAATCAGCTCTCTCAACTCGTTCTCCAGCTGGGACTCTGATGGGCCCTCATCTGTACTGGTCGATTTGCCTTCAATCAAGAAAGTAATTTCACCCTTTGGTTGGTGCGCCAAGAAAGCCTCTTTTGCTTTGTCAATGGTGCCACGCCAGAACTAATCAATTTGAATAACAATACTAAGTTAAGACACCAGGAACAACATGAGGTAAGTACAATAGTGATTTCTTCCCTTTGTCCTTTTGCAATGAGTCACTTCTTGTCAATTGAACAGCTCAAAAAGATTTTAAAATCACTAACAAGGTTGCAGCGTTACATGCGAAGATGCTTCACTAATCTAAACATCAGAGCATTAATTCAGCGTAGGAAGATGTGTGTGTATTCGATCCACAAAGTCTCAAATACTTAGTATAATTATGATGCATAAAATGACTGGTAGACTGGTCAGTGAGATGATCAATTTTTTATGTCTATAATGAGATTAGTTTCTTTCTTGAGGAGAGTGTGCCGCCCCCTTTCTGTATCTTTTAAAATTCTGTTTACAGTGTAGGTAGCTACTTTTTTTAATAATTCAAATCAATCTTACTAATTACGAGCCAGAGCTGACATACAACAAGAGAGGACACCGGAAAACACGAAAGCTTAACCAACATATGAACTATTTTATAGTGTTGAAACATACAATACACAGAGAGGAAAACCCAACCCGGTATTCTTCCAGAAGAAACAAATATTACTGTCTATCCCTCTTCGAAATATCTGTGAGCTCACTTATTCCTCTTCCAGTTTAGTTAGTTACTTATGCACTAGCTTCTAGATATAACAAGCATGATAATGAAATAATGGAAACTTCCTGGGATAGAAAGTTTAAATCATAAACTTACCTCCTCATGAACTTTGGTCATCTCCCGAGCCATGACACACTGCCTACATTGAAGCATAAAATGTAAAATAGTAACATGTCAAAGTAACTGAATTGTAAAAGTGGAAGAATGAATTCTTCTTCCCTAATTTACTTTTATATTTTTGTGAGAAGGGGGGAAAGGGGGAGATCGGTGGAGGGTGGGGAAATGTTTACACCCTCTCCTCTGCATGTTGAGGTCCCTCCGCCAACTTAAGGAAGAAAAATTACTACAGAAAATTTCTGAAATTTAGCAAAGAGGAACGAAACAATTGCAACCACTGATTTCCATGCCATGCAGCTAACCAAGATATGATGAGGATATTAAAGTGTAAGTGTCAGTTCTTATTTGATACAAGGACTGTCAGGGCACTCTTAGATTTGTGCACACTATAGTTGAGTATAAAAGCATGAACAAAAGAGATTTACCTACTCTCACCAAATATAGCAGCAGCCTCTTCAAGAAATTGAGAAAGCTTGTGAGGCGGAATGAAGAAGATTTGTGTGGCTGATTCATTTGCTGAAAGTATCAGCCTTTCCTTCCTCGAAGAATTATGTTTTGGAAGAAACCCAACTGCATAATGAGACAACATGTGAATCAATTTTACCTATATTTCACTCAATATCTTGAAATTTAGAAACTAAAAAATACAGTGTATCAGAGCATTACCAAATGAGAATTCATTTGTAGGTAAGCCAGATGCCGAAAGAGCAGTTACCACAGCAGAAGGCCCAGGGATGGGAACAACAGGTATATTTTTATCCGCGCACAGCTTAGCCTACAATTTAAAAAATATTTCACGTGCATATCTTTCAATAGACAAGATGTGGGACGTGAAGCCTGAGAACCTAATTACTGCACTTTCCGCAAATATATAGAGAATGTTCACGTCAAAATATTCCGCACTATGTCACAACCATGGTTCTAATGGTACACAAACAACTACTAATATATTTCTCCTAAGAAATAGCCTATAATAATAGATATTCAACACAATTGGAAGTAAGAATCAAATGATACATAAGATCATTATCAAGTATTTACTTGCTCACCAGTTCCATTCCAGGGTCACTGATGCCTGGTGTGCCAGCATCACTGATCAGGGCGACAATTTCACCATCTTGTAATTTCCTCAGCACCACTTGTGCTCTTTGAGACTCGTTAAACTTGTGATAACTGAGCTGAAACCTCAAGTTTATTCCTTGACAGAAACAAGCACTCTAAGAAAAGCACCAAGCATAACCCAAAAGTGACTTACAAGAGGAGTTTTAATGTTGTAATAGTGCAGCAATTTTCCAGAATGCCTTGTATCTTCTGAAAGAATCACATCTGCTGATTTCAAGACCCGCAAAGCCCTGTAAGCATCGAAAAATTCACCAAAAAGGCCAAGAATATAGAAGAAAGAAAAATCTTGACGTCCAGAGTTCAAGATTAGAGCTTCTAATACACCAATAACTAATCCATTCCTAAGCAGAGGCAAATACATGTAATATCTATTATACTTTTATCCAACACATACAGAGAACCTCTAAAGTTAGAAAACTTATATTAGAATGAACCTAGGTCCAAGTGAACAGAACTTGAAGATTCATTCATATAGCAAACCCTCGACTAGCTCAGGAATGATATGCAATAGTAGTTGATGTATACCATCCATGAAACTTTATAGGTGTAATGCTATTCTTCCACGTTGTGACATTAGGTTTGAACTTAGGGGTCGTTTGACAGAACATATTAAAAACGACAATACATATATTAGTCATGGTATAATTCAATCCTTTGTTTGGTAGGATTTTCAGTATATGTATAAATATAGTATAGGGTGTATAACTAAACAAGGACTATAAATACATGGATAAACATGGTTAAAGACAGAACTTCCCTTAATACACCAAACCAAATAGTGAATAAGATATAACTAATCTCCACATTACTAATACTAATACAGTCTATTCAGTACTATTCTTATACACTCTACCAAACAATGTGTGTCTTCACACATTTACTCAGCTATAATGTATAGTTCAGGCCAAAGGGGCAGGGTGGGTCTGTACTAGCTACTGTCATGCTCCATTTAGTAAAGCATCCAAGTGATTTATTTACCTGAGAGTAATATCTTCAAGATTGCCAATTGGGGTTCCCACAAGATACAAACCTGGTTTCAAAGGGGACTAAAACAAAGGGAAAGAGGAATTAATTCACACTAGAACCAGCTCAGAAAGTCAAAAATTGAAATCAAGAAAGACAAAGATAGAAACATTACTTGTTTAGAGTTTGATAGCTGATGGTGCAGTTCATCAGGGGTATCAGCAGTGGAGGTTTGAGCAGTGTTAGAATAGAATGAAAGGGTGAAATGTCTAGGGAGAGTGGAAGAAAGAAGGGAAGGGAAGGGTTGCAGAGATTGAGTGAATATTGGAAAAGGGCATCTGTAAAACTGCTGCCAGGGAAATGGGGTGAAGACGGAGGAGGATAACATGGCTATGGGATTATAGCGCCGTATCACCATTCTTGATTCTTCTATTCCAGAAAAACAAGAGCCCTTTTGCAGATTACTTGAAATTTTGGGGGGATTTCCACTGATTAGAAATTTAGCTAATCATCCAAATTTAGTTCGAGCTCCACACTAGAAAAAAGGGTGTGTTCGGTACCGAAAAAATATTTTCTTGAAAAATAACTAATTTCTTACTTAATTTTGTGTCCAATAAGAATATATATCCTTATATGGTGTAGCAAAACAGTATAAAAGAATAGATATGAGATGGGGTGAGAAGTGAAGTTCAGGGCATTAAATGGTGAAGAAGAGACAATAAACTTAAAATGATATTTATGAAACTTATTTTTGCTATGTGCATTAAAAAAGTTACTTTCCTCATCTTTAAAGAAATTTTCGAAAAAATATTGACCTAACAAACATCCTCATTCTTGATTATAAGGATGAAGTACTACTTCATTGCTAAGGATCTTTAGGGTAGGAAATACTAGTGACTACTAATTTTTAATAAGAGTTGGATGCATAATTTAAATTCATTGTATTATATCTAAATTATGTAGTTGTTCTCTCGTGAAATATATATTAGTACTAGTTATGTGAAGAATTGCATTATCTAAAACGATAGAACATAGAATGGTATAAGCTAATTTGGAACATAAATCTTAAATCTTAAACATAGTTTTGTTCTTATACTGAATATAAATAATCTACCAAATTTGGAGTTTTAAGCTTTTGGCTCAACACCTAAAGGCAACAACAACAAACCTAAGTGTAGTCCCATAAGCGGGTTCTAGGGAGGGACCTTACACCGCTACCTCGTGGAGGTACAACATATGTTTTTACCGAAAGACACTAAAAGTTTTTGGTTCAACACCAGGCAATGATTATTAAGTGTTGCAGTTACGTTCAGAAAATGACCACAAAGGTTGTAAGCTTAGCAAAGCTTGTATTTCATATGCAGAGAATCAAGCACTGGAAAGTCATATACACTTTCATAGTAGAACTTTTAACTCCCAACTTTTAATCAAGCAAAGCAAAGTTAGATACATAGGTACATCGCACGCTAAGGTGGACGATAAAGGGCTGGGTTTTAAGGCCACAGCTATTATAGCATAAAACACAATTTTCCAACCTATGCTTCTGTATCACATTCAACCAGAAGCACTAACACTGCTATACAAGTAAAGGCTGCTTAATAGCAGCTATAAAATTTTGCTCAGCATACAATGCAAACTGGCAAATTCAGAATGTCGGTTGTTCTTCTATTACTATTTGTTTTATAAACCAAATTCTCTTTGCTTTTTGGGAGGGAAAAGAGAACTTTTCAGTTGGTATGGGAGTTGGAGTCACTACTGTTGCAATCATGTGTAGCTAATGTTACTACACTTTATCGTCATGGAACCACCATCTCGTCTCCTTGGGAGACCTGCCGTTTTTGCAGTTCTTCACATAGCGATCGTTGTCCGCAGGACGTTGCTGTTAAAACCCCAAAACAGGCAAGGTAAATATGAGGTCTTGATCTCAAAAGGTTAAAAGTCCATGACAAATGTAAAATTCAATTGAAATGTAATGCTAACGAACCTTCACAGTTGAGCTAGACAACATTGAGAGAATGCTGATGCAGATGGAACTTACAGTCATGGCAGGGGACCATGAATCATACAGGATATCTGCAATCAACCAGCACCAACAAAAACAGTCAATACTGAATCATGCATATTATTACACATTTTTTCAGTTGGGGTGTTGGCATATTATGACAACTCAATAACCAAAATCATGTGCAGCAAATAAATAGACATCATACAGAGTAATATTCAACCATATAATACATAAGTCTGTTAGTTGGAGAAACGGGTGGCGTGCTACAGAAATAAGTCATACTCCTCTTAAGTAGAATTGACAGATATAGATCAGTTTAAGATCATAACATGCTCATGTTTATGTTCAGCGCAGTAAGTTTGTGTTTATCTGAAAGTATCAGGTCTAGCTTGTGGGTTGTGGCTCCAAAACCAAAGAGCTAGACATTCCAGAGGAGCCAATGTATAAGCTGATGACTAAAGAGTCTATTCCCCACCAACATGTTAGCTCTGCTCGTACGCACTACATCAGCCTGGTCTTTGCAAAATCAGTATTCTACTGCACCACCTGACACCTCTTCCAACAGAGCATGTTACAGAGGTGTCTACCTAAATAACATGGCAGTATCAGCAATAAAGGTTAACTAGCCATACTAGTGACTACTAGCTAGAAAAATTCAGGCCCCCAATGACCACCACACCACAACCCACACTCTTCTCACAATAAAAGATAAATAAGAACAAAGTGGATAAAGACAAAGTATAACAATGCGAAGAGAACAAGAGGATGATGCCAAGTACACAACATAATAGTTTATAACCTTGAGCTAAATGATGCCAACATGTAGAAGGATGAGCTAGTCATGGAATTGGGAATACAAGAATCCATCAACTCCTAAACATGCTAAAATAGGAGAGTTATTGCTGCAATTCATGAACCCCAGGATTACCTTTTTTTATAGCCGAGAAACCCCAAGGGCCAAGTAGTGCACGATTCGAAACTCAGTAGATAATGGACCTGGGTTTTTCTACCCATCTCCACTTACCCGGGATTACTTTATAAACTTGTGAAGAGAATTTAACAAATGATTATGATACATAGTTTAAGAGGAATTTTCCACGTACAAGAATATTACCAGGAAACAAGAAAACTAGTCGTAGAATAATTATAGAATCGGCGCTATAATATACTACTTCCTCCGTTTCATTTTATGTATCTTGGATTGACTGACCACAAAGTTGAAGGTGTGTATAACATACCAAAAGTACCTTATGAATCTTGCGGTCTTAAAATGGTATGCCGTTCTTATAAAGGAGTGTCATTATGTGTAAAATAGGAATCAAAGATTTGACCAAGTGGGTCAAATTTAAGCTTCAAAATATCCAGGAGATGTTAAACGCTAATTTATTTTCATATTCATTTCCACAAACATGAGTTCAACACACACATACACAAACGAAAGAATGCACCACAAGTCCACAGAGCCAAATCAAAATAACCATATATAGGCTAGATTTCATCTTTACTCAACTTGCTTGTTGAGAAGCAACATACTAGTACACGAAACAAAATAAAAACAGAGAACCATAATCAAGGAAGCAACAGGGGCAACAGCATGACACTTAGCACAATTGCAATCAAATAATCGTACTAATTCAAGATACCGTTGTGAAACAGCCATGCTGAGGAAATAGGGGGAAAATGCTTCTCAGTTCTTACTCATCTCAGGTTGTACAGTTATAAGATATATGCAGTTTCTGTTCCTTACATATTCAAGTGCCACATAGATTACTTTACGCTATTGCATCATAGTAAGCAATTAAGACCAAATGAGCAAACAAATGTTTTGCATAGGATGGGAAAACAAACCTAAACAGATATGTCCATTGCTATAAATGTGAGGATGCGATGGAGCTGGATGGATAAAAACAACCTGTCAAGTCAAGAGATAAAATAAACTTTTAAAGAAGAAAATTACTATATCAAACAAGCAAACTAATATTTTGCATTCCAAACATACGACAACAGGAATCAGACTCCCCATTGAAGTATTTAAAGCTGTTAAACCAACACAAAAACACAAATATATATTAAAGTATTTCTATGAGTTTACTATAGCAATAAAGAATTCTCTCAAGTATTCCCTTTTAAATCAATGTTGCACTTCACCATACTGAAAAAATCTAGAAATTTCTTCATATAGCAACTGATAATATCTACTGCTTATATCTTCAACCAAACAAAATTTTGATCCTAAAATTAAGCTACAAAAACAGCAAGACAAAATTTTCTTCATAAATTATACTAAATAAAAAAGAGGAAAACTCACTTGAGGGGCTTCCATAGGGTAATGCTCAGGAAAATCAACCTGAAGCTGATACATCTCATTAGCATACAAAGTTCCTGGTGCCCCATTCACTTCAATGATCCATCTACCACACAAAAACACAAAAAATCCAAACAATTCATGAAAAAAAAACAATAAAGCTGAAATCTTTTTCCCTTTTCCAATCTACCCTTTTCTTGAAATTCAACACAAAAATCAATTTCAGAAAGAAAAAAAAAAGAGCAAATAATACCTTTGAAGATTATCAGTAACTTTGTGTTTAAATCCAGCAGGAGGATTAACCTGCCATTCCATTAGCTCTTTTTGCAACCGATTACAGGCGATCTTGCTCAAAACCTACTACATTTCAACTCAATCAACAACCCCATTTTACCAAAACAAAAAAAATTCATATAATTCATAAAAGATTCAATTTTTTTTTAACAAATAGACATAAAAACAAACCTTGCGAGATGAAGCAGAAGGACTAGTCATGGCGTCGATGGGGTGTGAGTTCTTACAGGAAGAGAAAAAGATGAAAAAAGGAACTGGTCTGCGTAGAGTGAACGTCGAGTGGATTAATTTAAGTAAAAATTTATTGGGGGTATAAAATGGAAGTGATGAGAAATTTTAGGGGGTTGTTTTATAATTATGAAAAGTAATTGGGTGATTTTGTAAATTAAAAAAGAAGGAGATTTTGTTTCAGTAAGTGATCAAATCGGGTCAATGGGGTTTTTTCTGGTGAGATGGATAGTCACGTGACAAAAGGTCCACGTGGGATTTTGGAAAAAGTTTATTCGTTTATTGGATGTTAAAAAGTTTTACATATCTTTTATTTTTTGGTGCATTAGATTTGGAATAAAGAAAAAAAGATTTAGTCTAGATTTGACATTTTTGTTTGATTCCATATATTTCACATTTTAATTTACATTTTATCTTTTATGTCATACAAAAAGTAATTACGAACTCAAATTACATGTTAATTTAGTTGGTTGGTTAATTAAATTTGATCTTATTCGTGATGAGGTTCTTATTTTATAAAATCACTACGAGTTGTTGTTTTACGATGTTGCTCAACCTAGTTTAATATCAATTATTATATATTTAATCAGAAAAGCTTAGTCCAAACCACAAATCCATGAAGTGGAGAGCTCACTCAAATCTATAAACTCATTAGTATTTATCTTTTTTAAATCAATGTGACAATTAGGACACAACATCGATTGATTTCATCCCAGAGTATGAAACGTGATCTTTCAAAAGACTTAAAACAACATATGCCAACAAATCTTTATATCGTATGAAATTTATTGATTTGGGCTTAAAATTTTGAAAACTAATTATGTATGAACTATTTTTATTAGGATTTGTATTTTAAAGAGTTATCGAAAAAATAAAAAAATAAATATTTTCAACTATTAAACAGAATAAAAGGGAAAATAGACCGGGTTTGTCAAAGTCATAAGGTCTCAGACCAAAAGAAAAAAAGTCATAAGGTCTTATAAACAAATAATAAACAAAAAGAAATTCGACCTTAAAATATGAAGAAGAAAAAAGAGGTCAAATTTCATAAAAGGGAAAATTTCATTTATAGCAAACAAATTTTTCAAAATAACACTCTATGGGGTCGTTTGGTGTGAAGGATAGGTACAAATAATCCTGGGATAAAGCCTTAGTGGTACTTAATTGAGTGTTTGGTTGGGAAGTTTGGGATAACTTATCCTGGGATTAATAAATAGTACCAGGATAAGTTATCCCTTCAAAAGGGTGGTATAGTAATCCCATCACAATTTGTGATGGGATAAATTTATTAAATGACAAAACTACCCTTCAAATTAACCTTTTGGCTACACTCAACTTTTCATTGATAAGCTTTCACAACGCCGCTTTGGTCTTAGCTTCCATGTTTCTTCTCTTCTTCATTGCAGTAAGAATCTCTCTTTCATTTGGGTACACTCAACTTTTCATTTTCGATTGAAGCCATAGATGGGTGATTGAAGAACTTCTTTACCAATAACCTTCAACTTTCAAGTTTCTAACAAGGTTAATTTTTTTTTCAGAATTTGTTTCTCTTTTCTTTCTTTGTCATCATTAATAATTCTCTGATCTGTTGCATAATAATTTGGATACACTCATCTTTTCTACTTAATGGAAGAAATTAAAAAAAAATCTGAATGTTATGTTTTAGGGTTTTTGTAAATTTTGAAAAAAGATTGTTCTTTTTAATTGTTTTTTTTTTTTTGTGTATTAACTCTTTTCATTTTTTAATGAAAAAATAGGGTTTCTTATGGATCATCAACTACAGTCCGATATTGAATGTTTTATCATCCTTGAGGAGATATTGTGCCAACAATTTCTTGTTATGTTTATTTTTCTCTTCATGGTTATTCATGGTATTTCTATAAAAAGAAATAGGCATGTGATTAGGTACCTTATGAGTAGTCGAGTTCCTAAAATTATATCTCATTTAAATTGTATTGTACAAGATAGTGACACAACATGTATTGATAAGTTAAGGATGGATAGAAATTCTTTTCACACTTTAGTTCTCT